>JAQGBJ010001667.1:0-21292 GCA_034698345.1 Sphaeridia pumilis
AGCCAAGAGTCTTGTGCTCCATTTTGGTTGACCCAAGTAACCCAAAGCAATCCGGCTAACAGGACGACGCCCACCGAATTCAAAATTAATGTCACAAATATTATGTAATTCCCACAATCAGACGGACATTTACAACGGAAGTTTCCAGCACAATTATGCTTTCTAGAAACCATGTCGACTCTGCCAGTTGGTCCTCGAATCATGTCGAGCACCACCTGCTGAACTTTTAAAATGTTTGGATGAAAAAGTGTACCAAATGGCAATGTTTACTGACTGAAATGGTACTAATGTTTGCTCTTGTTAATGCTGAAGCGGGGCCGATTCTTTGTATTCGTCATTTCCGTAACCAAGATTCTGATAAAGAACGACATTTCTGTCTATATTTTCATAGTAGCATAGAATTCTTGTGTATTCAGCATAAACTTGATAATTTATTTGTAAATCAATGATTTAAAATCATTTCAAACTATTACAACTAATTCATACATGTACAGTATAACAATTTCTTCAGAATATTTTGGATAAATCACTCGTTGTTACACTATAGTAATTGTGTTAAACAGAATATTATGGAAGGACACTTTGGAAATAAACTTAATGCCTAATGAACTAACTAACTGACAGGTTCCGATTTGATACCATGTCTGCTGACGACACTACTCGAATGTACACTTTTACTGATATGACAGCTACCAAAAGCTGTATTTTTGGAAATGGTGAGATCGTTTGGTTCTTCAGATACACTGCCAGTTGAACCGTTGCTCATATCAAGAGCGCTGCAGTTGTTGTTGGTGGAATGTGATACCAGTAGCCTTGACTTCTGAAAAATCAGCAAACATCAAGCATTAAATTTTGATCAATCAAGAAGTAAAACTTATCATTACAAAACGTAAAAATTAAATTTACCTCGCTACTGTAGTCTCTGTATTCCTGAACAGGCCTCGAAGTTCTTTGGTGACTGAAGCTATCGTTGGTCTGATGGGAATCGTCCGACTCGGTGTCATGGCAATAGGCTTGCGGTATTTCCTGTGGCAACAATTTCAGCGTTTAAAATATGTCTCGGTATAGAGAGGTAGTAAAAATTAAATTTTGAAAACATACCTCAGAACCAATTTTAAACCGCTTGCCATATCCTTGGACGTTGTTGTTATTGTTGAACCTCTCGTCCCTGACCTTCAACGACGTTGAAACTATGGAAGCAATCCCAGTCCCATACGGCAATCCCGCCTCTTTGACCACCTGCCTTGCAAGTGGAAAAAGCTCGTCTCTTCTGGTCAACAGCGATGGAAGTCTCGAACACAATTGGGCCGCTGCCTCATTCACAGTCAACTCATGAAGCGTCAATGGTTTCTGAACTTTTCGTTTACAGTCTTGGCGGCCGTAGATGGCGGCGAGTCTTCGGACAATGTCGAGGCGAGCGGGATCGCCTTCTGGAATTCGGATGAGTGTCTGCAAAGAGCAAAATTCATTTTATTTTTGGACTTCCTCTCTGAAGTGCTTGGCAACTTCAAATAAAAAATGGCTCACCTCATATTCAATGCAACTCTTTTTCTTCCCATTAATTCTGGGCTCTATCGACGGCAAACTTGCTGCCACAACCGTAGCGGCCTCTGAAATTTTTTCAATTTCACTGTCTTGCAGAAACGGCACCGGCGATAACGACATTCGACTGTCAAGTGGCGGCGATTCCGCCGCCGATCTGTTTGAAGGACTTTGGCTGTCTTCGTTTCGATTTCTTCGAAGTTGTTCGTGGTGGTCCTGGTGAGGGCTGTGACTGGATCTGCTGCCACTGCTGTTGCTGCCGCCGCCGTTCAGTAGCACCTGGTGCGGAGACGGGCTAATGGCTGGTGGCAAATGTTGTTGTTGATGATGAAGGCCGTTTGACATTGTGGCCATTAGGTGGGTCAGCTGACTGTTGCTGATGAGGCCGCCATTAATTTCTGTCTTGCTCAAGGCTGATAATTTGGATTGAATGTTTTTCATCAAATCCGCTGCTGCTCCTGGGTACGGAAATCCTGGTGGAAGTCCAGGGATCTGAAGGCCTGAGGCAGCAGGGGCTGCTGCTGCTGCTGCAGCAGCAGCTGCTTGGTATGGGATTGGGCGGATTGGCATAGATGGCGTTTGGGTGGCGGCGGGTGTATTTGTTCCTGGTTGAAGGAAGCCTGAGGCTGCTGCGGCGGCAAGCATAGGAATTTGAAACAAATCTGAAACGATCAAGAATTGTTGTTGAATTGCTGAATTTTATTACGTGCTAATTGTCCCAAATACTAATTTTTAGCCAAGCCCAGACGACCTTGAGGAATTCGCTTTTACACGCACTTGAATTCATGTTTTACATTTCGCAATGCGTAACACGCACCTCCCGTAATTAATAATACAGTAGCTTGATGAATTCACAAGTACGTAATTTTAAAGTTTGCTTCAGTTGATTTTTGGATTGGACAATAAAAACTTGATCGAAATTGTAAATATCATATTTTCCTGCATATAATCACCAACTTTGAAGTTGATATCGTAATTATCTTTAGTTTTTGTGCCCTGAAGCTGCACCATCATTACAATTTAAAATACCTGAGATTCTCACACCTGACCTGACTGTGGGAGAGCTTGAGCTTGCATTTTGACGTAGGTCTTCAAAGTCTTGATGAACTTACAAGAAACTTTGATGTAAAAAGCTGCTCGGTTGCCTTGTAATTAACGTTGCAATATTTTTGCAAAAAGCTAAGTTTCTTATGATACTGACGTGCGTGTGTGTGGCGTGTGTATTTGTTGATTCCTGTGAGTTCTAGCTAGGAGGTTTTGCTTCCGCTTTATCTTTCAAAATCTCACAGGGTTTAAGGTGATTTTTAAATGCTGTGAATTTGCGACGGACATGTTTACCTACTTGGAGAAATTGCGTGATGAAGAAATGGAATCAAGAACTTTTTAAAGCTGTTTTGAAAATAATTTTAAATCCCAGATTGCGTTTTTAGACTCGATTCCGTCATCCATCTACAAGGAAATTTTTGCAAAGAATCGTCAGTTAATTGTGAGAATGTTATTTAAAATATCAGCAGCGGTCAATTTGACCAACTTTTTGTCCTCGTACTGGGTGGGAAGCTAAAAAATGATAATTCAAAGCCGAGTTTTATCAAGCAACTTACGAGGCTGGGTCATCCATTCTTGAAGTGACTTCTGAAGCCGGCGAACGTGGAGCGGCTTAGAAGCCATTCCGACGAGAGCCATAATTTCAAGAAACTCTTCCTCGCCGGCGTCACAAAGCTGTTGGACATCGTCGCCGCCCAGTTCAATCATGACATCAAAGTAGTTGAGCAGGTTGGCACGTTGCAGGACTCGGTAGAGTTGAAGCTCGGATTCGTTTGATGGAATGCTTGTTACGGACACTGTAAATTAAAAATTCAATTTCATTCAATTTGACGGAATTTTGGAATCTCACTGTAATTAAAGGTGTATAATTTTGTTTTCAATGTCGTCTGCCAATTATGCAGTTGCATGTGATTGAAAGAATTATGTTCGCAAAAGTGCATCAAAGTTGGCAAAATTAGCAATGAAGACGAACCAGTTTTTGCAGAAGAAACAACTACAGCCTTTTTAACGTCACTAAAATTGCATGTACAATTTGAACGCGTTCCAATAAATTATGGCGTATATTTGACTAGAGTAAAAAAGTCTATTAAAAACTTGCAGTAACCTTTAAGTTATCCTTGTACCACCAAATATTTTGTAACTATTTTGTACCTGAGCTTTGAATGCACTTTAATTATAACAAAGTAATAATAATAATAATAATAATAATAATAATAATATCTTTCATATTTTACTCAGTAAAAACTAGATCCACATTGATTTTTTGAATTCTCTGGTGAATTTTAATTAGCTTTGATTTGGAGCTCCATTATATTCTCAGGTTATCAGAATTTTGGAAACGTACTTCCAGGGTAAATTTTAGAATATTTTCCCGAGTCATCGATTTACAAGAAAATATGTAATGTAGGATAAATGCACCAAGGTGAATTGATAAGGTCATACAAATACTCGTATTAATGAATATTTTTTGCCGCAAAAAAGTCAGGGTGAAAAATACACACGTATTTGTTATGTTACTGCTTCGGAAATTCAAGTAGAGCTGAACAGGTTTCAGCTTAATGTTTTACACCTTGGATAATTTTTGCATTTTAATACCACGTTTGGGATAGCGAGTTTCTTTTAGCTAGAAAAACCTTGTCTTGGTATTAGAGTAGAGCCGCCTTTAATTTCAGATGGCGCAATAGTCGTAATACATGTACTAAAGCTAATCAAAGTTTCTCTTGCTCATTTCACTTTTTCCAACAGTCACGTATTATAGATTAACTACACAATATAAATACAAAATCCTAACAAAAGCAGCAGATTATCTCAGTTTTTTCCACCCCCAAGGATTCTACCAGAATAACTTTTTGCAGAATTTCTCTTATTATATATCAAGATTCAGATTCAGGTGAGGAAGTTAACTGAAAAATTATTTCTGTTCTTTCCTGCAATTCTTTTACAAAATTGCAGTCTTTCTGCCCAACGCCAGATTCACAGCATTTAATGAATTCCTAATGCACCGCACCAGTAGCACGCGGCGTTTAGCTAATCAATTGCATTAATTTCGCATATCAAATCCAGGTAAATGCAGACAAAGCTGATAACCACTTTTTTGGTGTTATTTTTCCTCACTCTTGTTCGACTTTTTTCCTTACCACCTTGATTTATACGCTTGCATAAATAAGAGCAACCTTTTTGAGCTTCTTCTTCTTCCAATGAATCTTGAATGCAAATTATTGGGTGTCTTCTTCATTTGAGCAAGGTCAGGTCGTCAGGTAGGTTTTGATTGAACAACTGGATCTTTCAGGTGGGTCTGGACGCCCAAGAAAAAGTACAGGATCTCAGCACGTGTCTTTCAAAAGACAGCTTTTTAGTTAGGAACAAATTCGCAAATAAATCTCAAACACTTATTTTTTAACATGAGATTCTCTGGAAATGTCTCGCAAATTTAGTAGCTAAACTTTTTAGTTAGCTCCACAAGAAACTGTTTAAAACTTTAAAAAGTCGGAATGCATTGTCGTATATAAATTTGCCAACAAAATTATGGCTATGGCAGCAAATTATTTTCTCTAATAAAATATATCCGTGCATGCTACAGCATCAAGTTTTTCTCCAGCTTCTCCTGACTATGTCTGACCACTTTTCTTTGTCCAGAGATCATTAAGTGCATATTGATGACTAGTTGCGAATTTCGACAAAAACTTGCATCTTTATTGATAACGTGAGGTTTGCAAGGATAAAGAATAAAGAAGAATTTATTTGCGACAGTAAACAACAAAGCAGGCCACCCATTTCACAATTACTTTTTGTCTCCCTGTTTTGTATTGTTGACTGACGAATTATACAGGGCAAAAAAACCGGTAAAACCCAATGCATATCCTTGCTAATAAGGTGTTTTTGCCGTACCGATCACATGATTGAAATCGTGTAATGAAGGTGCTATTATAAAATTGACGACACATTTTTCAACTCAAATAGGTGTAAATCTGCTTGTGGTTGCTGTCACCAATGCTGCCAAGAAAGGGTGGCACCCCTAACAATACCATATGAAAAGCATGCATCCCGATTCAGTTCCGATTTCACGTTGACAAGGTAAACGTGGGGGCTGTCAATAATTCGATATGTAATTACTTTATGTGTTGACAATGCTTACGAGTAGCGGCGGCCCTTTTCTGTCTACCTGGCTACGCCTTTTATATGATTCGGTTCAAAAGATAAAATAGGACCGGGAATAAACTACCTGTCCATGAATATGTCACCGAACACGGCACAAAAGGACCGCTGTAAATGTGGTGATTCAATGCTCCAATTTCCGATTCCAATTGTAGGTTTGATTTACAACAGTAAGCGTGTGTATTACACTTGTCAATTAACTTGAAAAAGTCAATCAAGAAATTACTTGACAATTTTTTTAAATCTTGGAGTTTAGTGTTGTAGATCCTCTACAGAAGATTATGCTTTAGAATATTTGCTCACACCAAAAGCTGAACGTAAAATATTTTTATTTTGAAGGTGGGAAAGTTTTGGTGATCTCAGATTCTCCCTGCTCAGCCTTTTATGGAACAATAGTAACAGATTATATGCAGATGCACTTTTTTCCTTCAAACAATAAAAATTTCATTAAAAAATTCCCCCATCTAACTTTTTCTCCGTCCAGCACTTTTATTATAATTGATGCAAAGACTCTGTCTCTCATTGTGTATCTACTGAATCTTCTCCAGCATATTGTTGTCCAACTTGAAAGTTGGTTGAGGTACTTGCAATTATACATGGCTGACGTATGAACACTATTGTTCAATTCAGATTGAACGACTGACTGGCGACTTTGATATTTTCTCATGGACTTTTTTTTCAAAACTCCTTTCTGAAGTCATAAGTTTTTCCGAGTCAATTCAAGGCCTGAATATACAGCAAAACTGTTACATGTCGCTGGAAATCACATTGATACATTATAATTTTGAACTTAAAACTTTGCTTAAAACAGTTTCACCAATCTGATTAGTACGCATTGCAGATCTTTGGTCATAAATCACCTTTGCTATAAAGCATCATGTTGATCCTTGTTTATACTGGTCGCTGAATGCATTCACGTTTCCATTTATAATCTATGGCATATTCTGTTTTTGTAAACCTGAGCTTCTTCTTCAACCCCTTCTTCTACAACGTCCTTCGCACAAGGCTCAAGCAGAGCCAACTCTTCTTCCTCAAGCTCAACAATGGAGCATGTAAATCTAGAACTCTTACACAATGCTCCACCAAGGATAATGATTTCCAACGATGAATTTTTATACCTTTAAGCTAACGTTATATGAGCAGCCTTTATACAATGACATAAACAACAAGACAACAAGTCGCTGTGTGCTGTTTGAGAAAGGGGTGGGAAACAAGGGGTTCCGTTTTGTCCCTATTATTCTTGTGTATGTGTTTTCTCCAGGTGAATCCTAGTGCTTCTGAAGGTATGATCGAAATAATAATATGATATGCTGCTTACTCGCGTTTCATTGTGGATCCAGAAATAAATGATGAATGAGATCAAGTACCGTGAGAGAGAGACAGAGTCAAGATTTTGTTTTGTCAAGGTAAAGTCAATTGGCACTTGCAATTGAAATATGAAGACAAATTATTGACTGATCAAGAGTCAATTTATCGGATTCTCTATTTTGATCGAATTCAAAGTAAGATTACATATCAGTTTGCTCATTTCTTCAAAATTCTAAAATTTATCCAGGAGACGTATATACACGAAGGCCTGTTTCGTTATGTATATTACAATGATAAACCGAAAAAAATCCTATTCACTTCGGACATTACGTTGCATATATAGGAGGGGAAGTTAGTGTAGAAAAACGTTGGAAACTTGCAGCTAAATGGCTATTCAGACGAAGAAGAAGCAGCATTTTCATCAGTCTGGTATTGAATCAGATTCCAGTATTCCAGCACAAGTTTCAAATTGTCTGAAGGGCGAATTATGAAGATGAGTTAACCAAGTTACGCGTTGAATATAATAAAAGTGAGAGAAGAGATTAGAGAGACAAAGGTCGGACAAAAAATGGTGGCCGTGCATATTAAATACTCAACGTCAGTACATGTACTGTGAAAGAAACGCCTGGGAAGGTGAAAAGGGGTAAAAAGATATGACGATAATTTCGCCTGGAACTCTCTGAGAATTTTAATTTTTCTCCTTCAATTTTTTTACTTGACCGTATGTACATATGCAGCAGGCATTTTCTATTCTTTTTCTTTTTGGTCTTCACGCTAAAGCTCTGAGCATTTGGAAATACTTGATATAACAACGCACAGAGAAAAATTGTGACAATCTTTTGTTGTTGATTGCAACACTTTTCTCCATGAAAAAATAACCCTTTTGCGACACTCTTTCTCTCATCCCTCCAAGTCGACCGTTGCAAAAGTCAGTCAACAGACAAGGTTCGTTAAAAGACCTTCAGCCGCATAGAAAAACCATTGAAACTTTTTTGCACTTGCGAATTTCAATGAGCGCTTTTCATCCACCCTGCCGTGCGTATACAATTACAAAGTTCAATTTTGACCTTTTTTGCTTAACGCTGCAATGGATAATGTTGCAAATAAGTTTTGATGAATGCAATTGATTTATGTACGGAAGACTTTTTAAATTTCATTGCATTGCATGAAATTTAAAAAGTCAAAGCTTCAATTGCAAATTTTTGTGTATGGTTTCTGACTTTTCTGATGTTAGAGAGCTTCTCGGACAAGATACATATTTTTATTTGAACCTTGATTTCGTCACCTTTCATCATCAGTCTCACTCTTACTAACAATGTTTAAAAAATCGTCTCATTTGCTTCTTTTTGTTCCTAGTCGTACCCTTTTTGACACATTGCCTTATGAAAAATTAGGTCATTTTTTCTCAGTCTTTCTCACATGTAGAGTTCAAGACAAAAGCCTACTGTTGTAACCAGGCGCAAAGAAACGTACGGGAACTCATTAGTCTCTTGTAATAGACAAGACAGCCGTGACCGTTTGCCCAATGCAACTCGGTGCACTCAAAGGGTTAAAGGGTAATGCACAATACCGAGAATCACAACTATAATGAAAACATCCAAGTCATTTAGCCCATTAACGTTACCTTTCCGTCACGATGATTTTTCATCTTGACCTTGCCATAGTATGTGCAGAGCAAACACAAAATATAAAATGACGTCCATATTGTCCATGGACGAGCGTAACTAAAAAGGAAGTCATCGCCGCGGCACTAATATAGCCATAGCTTTATGGCTGTTCTCATCGCATAAACACATAAGGTATTGTAATTGGATATTTTGAATGAGCTTCTGGTTACTTGAAAAAAATATAACAACAAAATATGTCCTGGGACATTATGTGCAAATGTGTATTCAATCCATGGTAATTTTTGAAGCTAATTAATCTTCAGGTGAGAACTAGAGATTTTTGAGCGCGATAAATATAGTGGTTCTTGATTCTGAAATTAGTTTTTCACCTTTGCAAAAGTTGAAACCGTGAATAATTCCAGTTTTTCTTGGTTCATTTAAAAACTAGTCTCAATATTTATATTTTGACCTTGGCTTTCTATGAGAATCCATGCAACTTTGTCTCGTCTAATTATCATCAGTGTCTCTCTGGAAAAATTAATCCGGCAAAAAGTAAAGCGCTAATGATGGCGCCGGTAATAAATTGTTTCCTTAATTAGTCGCCTCGTTTGCCGGTTGCCAATGCTGTTTTATTAGCTGCAGACAATATTTTATATTATTAGCTCAAAAAAGTGTTTCGCAACTCTAACTTGAGTTGTTCGACATTTTAGAGCATAAGTTGAACATGTCGGAAATTTATTGTCCCCCTTTCAATAATCGGCAATAAATCACCTTGTTATTAATCACAAACGCGACTCACGTGCACCTTGACAAAGTGTGAGAGCGCACTCGATTGTTATCATTGTATCACCGTCACAATCGAAGCCAATACAAATCCAAAAACTTTTTTTCGATAACAATCAAACCCCTTACTGTTCTTCACATACATTACATTTCGGTCAGGTTTTTCAATCTTGAACACACCGATTCGGGTAGTATTATTTACTGTATTTACCCTTTCGGAAATAAATTACAGGCTCAAAAACCCCCATGACATTGTTACGGCTCTTTGATAGACCTTTCATCAAGGGCTTGTGTAGAGGCACCTTCTGGAACTTGAGTTTGCGCCCATATCAGAACCCGAACACTGGATTTTAACCCTTTCGCCACATATATACATACTCTTGCCACAAATCCACCTTCTTTTCCGATATCCGATATTCAAATCCTGATAGGATTCTTCCACCTTTCAGGAGCTTGGGATTGGATTCCTTCACTTCAAACTAGAGTCATTAAGACTCGTCTCAGAGCAGAGCCATTATCAATGGAATTACTGAACCACATGAAAAGCGCACTTTTTTACTTTGACTGATTGTTGTTAATATATTCGGTTTTCATTGGGCGGGTATTTTTTGCTCGTTTACATGCACAGGATTCTTCCCTCCCGGCAGCAGTTTCTCACACACTGCTTTCCATGATACGAGTGCCCTTTTTTATGTCATCAAAAAGGGTATGGGAATCTTGGTTGCGGCTCGGGTTAAAAAATATTATGCATACAAATGCCATTTATTTACATGGTATAAATCAGCAAACAACAATCAGGGACGGGGCCCTGGATCCCATTAAGGATCTCCAACTTTTTCAACACTATTCACGAAGGCTGTCTGTTTATACCAATATAAATATACACACACAACACCAGATTTTCGAACCTACAGATTCAACGAGACTTGAGCGAGCGAGCTAAAGAGAGCATGAAATTGCCATGATAATAAAAATATAAATAATAATAGTCACTCGAATGGTTTGTGGTGACTGATTGAGGTGGAAATGTATAATTCAATATATTATGTCGATATACACTTTTGTATTGACTGTCATGCGGAAATGGCATTTTTTATATTTTGACAATACTCGAGAATACATTTGGGGAAAAAATGGAAAAACTTGAAATCTGTGGGTTCTGGTCGAAGCGTCCATCCTAAGCGTCAATTTCAACGCCCAAACGCAACCACTCAATCACGTGATGGATTGTACTTTGCTCAGCAACAGCTTTGCGACAAAAAGATTATGCTGCGGACTGCCGCAATTAAAATTGGCAAATCACCTTGCTATGTATGTTGAACGTAGTAATTATACGTTCTTGCCACAATTTTTTGCGAGTGTCTTCTTCATCATACCGAGACTTGAGACAGACGGTACATGTCATTAGAACAAGTCTAATAGTAGTCAAAATACGATGGGAACTTGTATATACATAAATGTATCAAGGCGGATCAGTTTTTTACAGCCGTAGGTCGCATCCTCTTTGATAATCAGTCAGTCAGTCGACTGACGATCCTTTTGTTGACTGACTTTTGGGCGTCGGCTCTAAGAGTATATAAAGTAATTGGGCCAATCATGCAAAATATCTAACGCTACTTTTTCCACGTGATTGATGGGCAACAACTTTTTTGCAATATCAACTCCAGCTTTTTCCCATTTTTCGTCAGATATGGCAAATGAAGATGAGTCGCTCAATAATAAGAACAAACAAATATATATAATGCGACTTGATCTTCTTCATCAACTTTTGCTTCCCACAATGTAAGTAACAAACCAGTTTGCCGCGACTGCCCACAATGTCTGCAAATTTTTGCTTCTTCCTGCTACTAACAAGAAACAAACTAAAAGGTACTTGAAAGATCGCTAAATACAATCCAGTTTATGTACGCAGCTTTGAGTAAAAGTTACCAAGTTACGAAATGAGTAAAAAATAGACGTGTTTTTACGTCATCGATCAATACAATCTTGTGGTCAAAAGTGAAATCAAGCAGTTCAGTAGGTGAAACATAGTAAATATGAACCGAAACACAATTATCCTTATTGCCAATTCAGCGTAAACAAATAGGCGTAATCAAAAATTTACTATTGAAAGTTGCCATCTTTTGATCAAGCAGGCAAAAATTGTAAGTATTCTTTGATTGACTCGTAAGAAACGTTATAAAGTGCACGATTGCAATTTGTTATTGCGAAACCCATAAGGAACCATCAGAAACTTTGAGTTCAAAAGGTACATAACTCATTGCCGTTAAATGTGAGAACTTTGTCCTAACGGTATCATTGCACTCGCGCCGACATTAAACTGAATTGCAACAAAACGTGGTGAGCAAAAAGTCCCATTAGATTACATGGGACAAAAACGAAAAAATGTTTTTCTGTATGCGCTATATGGGATGTAATCAACTTTTAAATATCTCGTGTACCCTTATAAAGATAAGTTTTCTGTGAACCATTTGGCTTTAAGAGTCTTTATATGACCTTTGACCCATAATGCTGAGGGACGGTGAGAAACTGCATATTTGGGAACGGCTCATACACTTCCGGCAATTAAAATTTATAATATTAAAGCTACGATAATTCTAGAATTACTGTTGCTTAAGTCACTTTAAAAGAGTTTTGGCTGGACAAATTTCAATTGGAAATGTATAGGATTACTGGATTATTGGTGGTAGTTACAACTGTGACAAATTGATGACACCATTTGGAATACTCCAGGAAAAGCTCTCAATCCCATGCACTTTTGTGTATACTGGTCGCGTGTACGATGAAAAAGCCTAATAAAAAATCGGATCACTTACATGTCCCATTGATATTCTGGCTGACCATTTTGTTGGGGTTGGCTTCAGGTTTACTACCTGAGGAAGTAGTTGAATGAGTCGTTGAAACAGGTGCCGCTGCACCTCCAGCACTCGCTGAAGACCCGGTTTGCTGCTGTCCAGGTAGACAACCCGAACTACCTGAAGGACCCGAAGGAGCCAAAGTTGGGACAGACCCTCCCGAAGAGGCTGATGGGCTGGGGTCTCGATAATGTGGCACGGCGGCGGTCAAAGAAGAAGCTGAAGACGAAGAAGGCCTTCGCGGTGGCTGTTGTTCCGATGCGTATGGGCCTGCGGAAAGCCCAACAAAAGGGTTCAAGTGTTATTGCTATTTAATCTCCAGGTAAATGATTTTAGCGGCGGGTTCGCCAGAGGTTGATGGATTTGCACCCATGTAATTACAGTCTCATAAAAACTTTTTAAAAAACTTGGTGATCGAATACTTACTGGAAGCTACACCAGGCGAGGCCACCGGTGCCGGGGTATTCGCCAAACTTCGTGCTTGCTGCTGAGCTTGTACTTGAGCCAATGCAACCTTATTACTTTTTCCGCTTAAATTGGCTCCAACTCCAACGTTTTTGGTCCTACTCCCTCCACCACTTGCACTACTGTTGCTCGTCGTACTGCTTGCTGGCGAAGGACAGTAGCTGCTTCGGTTTCCGGTTTCTGTAGGAGGAGACGCTGATCGGGTTGTTCCCACCATCATTTCAAAAAAGTCCTCTGTCAGTCCTCAAAAAGGGCACTTTTCACATATCGTTGCACTAGCTTCATATGGCCACCTACACAAAATCAAGTAACTGAATTAGCCAACAATTTGCGAAAACACACAGATACCACATCGGCTTGAAGTACTTCAACTCCCACAACACCAACACGTGTGAACGCTTCAATCTCCACTGACAGTCTGAGACTCTGCTAACTCTAACCTTCCTTTCATCCCCATGCATATATAAATGAATTCCTCATATCAGAAACAGCCAACTTTCAGACGACTTTAATGTTACAGAGAGCCAGTCCATTGCCATTGTAGCTTATTCTTTTGCCTTCTTCTCAACTTGTTCAAGGAGGATGAGCCAAGAAAGTATGCAGGACAAAAAAATATTACGAGAGAATTCCTTTCTTGAAAAGCCAACTCGTCCCATCTTCAGCCATTTATTTACCCCTTTACTCCCTTGTTACTTTTATATGGACGAACAACATTTTCTACTTGCTTTTTCCTTACTCCCTGTGGCAATCAACCAGCAGCAACAACAACAACAGGTCCTCATCGTCATACCATCCAAAACCCTGAGAAAAGAAAAACTGGATAAAAAATCAAAAGCCAGCCAAGGGAATCTGGCAGTAAAAAACCCGGTTTTTTACACCTTTGGAATCTCTCTCTCTCTTGCCCTCCACTTTTGACTTGAAGAAGGCATGCATTTTAATGCATGACCATCTTCGAAGAACTTGCCTTCTTCTTGAGAATCTTTTAAAGATCAACTCTTCTATAAAGAAGATGCGCCAACTTCTCAACAAGATGCAATGAAATGCAATTGCATCAACAGCAAAAGATGCACTTTATATCGCTTTTATATCAAATCATTTCGTAATGTAGCTGGGACCATGGAGCATTGTTGTATATTTGGAATGTAAACAAACGTGACTCTGAATGCCGCTCCACTTCTTGTAGTTGCGTAACTTTTCAAATGTTGATTACTGCAAATAGCTCAATGAGGCGTAATTGAGAATTCGTCGAATTCTTCTGGCCTATTTGATAAATCTGAGAAGTTTTAAAGTTATTTTGATGACGCTTGTAAGTTTTTTGAGGAGGACCAAAAACTGTAGGCTTTGGGACTTGTGAATTTTCCGCAAGAAATGTTTCATGGCGTTTATGCTACAAAGTAAAAAACCATCAGACTTGAGATTTTCTTGTGGTTCTAAACGCTATGCTGGGTACCGGATGCGATAGTCAAAAATTTTTACACGCTTCTTTTTACACGTCTACCCAGCGATGAGCTTCAACAAGTCGACTTTTCTTCAGGCGAGAATATGAACGGAGAATATGGGAATAGCAAAAAACACTAGCGAACTTGTTCAACCTGAACGTATAATTTTGTCTCGGTAGATGTTCGTTTTCAAAGTTGGTGATAAAAAAGTGGAAGCAAAGTATCAAGGCAAGAGGTACCAACCAACGAATTCGTCGTTGGAAACGCACGAGAACAAAAAGCAGTTTTTATCAAGACTTGCATTTTTTGCCAAGTCTGGCTGGCGCAAGTTGTTGAATTTTAGATGTGAAAGTTTGAACGGTTTCATTATGGCTTCAAGGAAAAGTTTCGGGACAATGGAAGTTTATTTTTAATTAATGATTAGACATACTTTAATTGCCATTGTTTTGGTTATTTCAAGAAGTGTCTTCTGAATGTTAGAAATCTTGGTTTTGTTCACTTCAGCAATAATTCAAAAAGGGTATGCAACGGAAAAGTTGCATAAATATTTACTAGCAATTCTCATGTTTCCAGGTTCCAACAACGTCAACTAATTGACTTTTGATTAGCTTGTCAATTTAATATTCCAATCCAAAGCCATAAGCCTGAACTCTGCTGCCGTATGTTCTTCAATCAGGAGAAAAAAAACTAAGAGCTGCCCTACCTCGAAATCGCATGTTTTTGTAGCCTCAACTACAAAGAGCCATCTTCAAATTGTAGAACCTGACTCCTGGTGCATGGCACTATATCAGACACTTCTGCTTAATTTTTTGCTTCAGTAAATAAAATTATTTAATGACATCCATGAAAAAGAGGCTTGGTACATACTTAATTTTTGCTGGACATTTTGCTATTGACAGGGTATCGAAATAGCAAACTTGTTTCAAAGTGTAAATATCTCTGAGTTGAAAAAAACTTGGTCCATTTTATAACCTGTCTATAAAATGTTCTGTAGAATTTGCACGTTGACTCGATAAAAATTAATGCTTCCTACGCCGATGCAACCGGTAGGTATGCAGCAGGTGTATTTCCAAATTATAAATTAGCTCCAAACATATTCTCATAATCAACGTGCATAAGTAGCATTACAAAAGGTAAAAAACATTAATTTTTTGTCCATTTCTCTACGTGGAAAAGATTATAACCATAAGAAGACTAGCATGGAGCAAATAATAAAAATGGACGTAAATTGTACATGCTCTTCGTTGCTGTTGGTGGATGGAATGCAATGGACCACTTTCTTTTGAACTTTTGCTTTGGAATCCTTTGAAGAGCAACAAAGTCAGAGCAACAGGTTGTAAAGCATATGGTTTTTGCTGCCCAGGTAAAGTGCCTCATCAAGATTACGTCACGAGGTGCGTGGTCTGCGTCAGAAATTCAAACAACTGCTGTATACGCAATGGACAAGAAATTGTTAACGTTGCCTATTATAGTAAACCTCAAATGACTTCCAGCAAGCAACCCATTTCTCCGCCTCTAATGGCAAGAAAAAGTTTCACAATTACATCAGATACAAATTCTTCAAAAAACTCAAAAGTGCATTCTTCTCATGTCCTTGTGTTCTTTCTAGTAGATGAGGGACTTGACCATCAAAAGCAGCTAAAGGTTAAGGAGTATATTTGCTAGAACAAAAACTATATGTAGTTTCTAGCAAATTTGTAATTAGATCTTGCATAACGATCTTATGTTGAGAGGCCTATGCAAAAGTTTTAAGAGTTTTTAACCCCTGGGAATCAGTTTGAAACTTGATATTTGACGGAGCAGATAAATACTGGAGAAACTATTATCTCTCCAGTAAAAACGTGGGCTAAAATAGCAAGCTTATCTGCAAATAATCTACAAGGTCAAAAGTTCACATTTCTAAAGTCTAAAATCGTTAGTTATCTCAAGTTCAACGAATTAGTTCCATTTTGCCTAAAATAATGTACGGCAAGTTAGAACTTAGTATTTCAATTCCTGGAAGCTGTCAAGGATACATAAATGTCAGCTATCAATTTAGCATTCAAAGCACTACAAATTTGCCTCGGTTTTTTCTAAATGACAAACGAAGCTACTAAAATATTGAAACATAAAAAGAAAGCACCTCGTCTCTTACGTCAACCCATCTCAAGTGCAATATGAACGTCACATCACCCGACATCCGGCTCATCTTCACCACTACTACAATACATATGGACAATAATGGAAACAAACATTGCCAATTTAAAAACGCTTGCAATTTTTCTCACTCCGCCAAAAAACTTTGTCAGTTGTTGACGTACTTTTGTCAATCATGATTTTGCTTGCCTGTATCCACCTACCTGTTGACGTCTTTTTCCACCTGCACTTTTTTGCAGTCTACCAAATTATCCACAGTATATACGCTTTGCTATTTGCTATTATGTCATATCCTCACTCATTGTCATGTCATTTGTCATCATCTCATTGTTCACTTAATTACATTGCCTCACGTCCTCAATTCTCAAAAGGCATAACACACCTTACCTAAATGGAGCTTTTTGTAGTTAATTTGTATCAGCAAGTTTTTGGTTGTGTTAGTGGTATATATAAGTCTTTAAAAATACAACATTCCAGCCATTTCTAGCATTCAAAATATAATTTAAAAAAGTGTGATGTTTCTTGCTTTGCTCATAATATATTCTCCGGTAATTTTAGTAGCTACTTCAAGCCATGCACCCTCGTTTGTCACATGAGCTATTACACCAAAAATCTATAATTTTTGTGAAGGCTATAAAATATTAACATTTTTCCCTAGTCAGCTACAGTTGTAGCAAAAACCTCGTCTCAAAGCTGGAGAAGCTACTACACAAACACTCGGTACAAGGTCGCTAGCTTTTTAATGTTCAAGTAGCTGCAAATATTAAATTACTTTGAAAACGCCACTAACTAGACTCACATGTCATGTTTTTCCACGACATTTTCTCCCTCTTGTACTTACGACTCTCTAATATATAAACATCGTCTTTGGAATATTCAAACAGCAACAAGTATAAAAAGGACCAGATCTTTCTACTATTTAAACTTAATAATAACTCTCTCTATACTACCTATAGGAACGAACGTGTTTGAACATAAACTTTTTCCTATTAAAACCAACAATTTTTTTGCCATCTTGTGCAATTTGTCTCTGTTCTTCCCTTTGCGCTTCTTCAAACATAAATTCCACCCACTTTTCAAAGGTGTGTATATACTAAATAATACAAGAAGAAATGCGTCTGTCCAGAACCAAAGGCAATTATTCTGTCCAGGTGAGAACAAGAACCAGTGACGACAATTTGTTTTGAATGCCTCAGTCAACCCAAGGATGTCACAAGCCCCAGCAATAAATATAATTACACTCGAACAATATGAATGGCAAATCATCTTGTTTAACACCTCCAACAATAGTTTCATACAATTCTAAAAATGCTCTTCTTCCTCGTCCCACCTATTTACTATACTCAACTTTTTGAAGCCGCCCAAAGCCTTTAAAAAAGTCATTCTTTTCATAGAAAATCTCAATTGAATATTTTTGCTTTCTTCCTAAAATATTTCAAAGTCTGACTTGAAGAAATTTCGCAATCTTCAACTTTTTTCAAAAACGCAACACACCGTCTAGAATAAGCCAAAAATTTTCTCACCTTAAAGCAAGTGAAAGCATCCAAAAAAATTCAAGCCCTTCGACGACAGCTTCTCGACACTTTTTGTAACGCACTGGCCAATTTAATTATCTCCGTCGCCACCGCCGGAAGTCCTTGTTTCTGGTATCACTCGAAACTGCCAACTGATGTCCAGGCTTCTTCACCACTCCGACTTTATCTAAACCGCACCACCAGAACTCGCTAGTTTCCAATCCAGCAGGGGCATCCGGAGACCAAGCAACCAAGTAAATGAATAGTCAAAAGTGTTCACCCCTCACAATAATTCCAGCTCGTCGTCTTCTCGTGCATATAGTTTGCATACAAAGATTAAATGAATCTTGTGTAATAGCAAGTTCCATGAGCTTATGGGCACCAAAAAATAAAAAAATAAGAAAAGGGGTTGCTCCACCAAGAAAAAATGCACGCATATCTAAGGACGGACGGGGGTTGAATTTAAAACCACTCGGTACAAAAGCTATACGTTACGCAGCAGTTCCGCAACTTAACCCTTTGCCTACAGGGATGTTGGTGAGAAGAAAAAGTCCTTGCTTGTTGTGTACATTACCGCAGACAGACTCGACTGACTGAAAGGGGTAAAAGCTATAAGCAAAAATAGTTAATACATTTGCTTGCTCTTCTTCTTCTTTTAAATATGCGTCGACAATAAAAAGATGATCCATTAACTATATATATACGATAACTAACGGGATGCAAGGGTGAACCTTGAATTCAAAAATGTATGCATAAAGTAAGTGAGATGTGATTAGACAGCCGAATAGTTAGCCTTGTGTCTTATCAAAGTCCATCCAAAATCCGAGTGTTCTTAAGGACCGAATTTACGATAGGGACCCGGGTAAGCAAACATATTCACCGAAAAACTGTCAGAAAATATTATACAAGATGATGATGAATTGTACCTTGTGCATATACTTGATCCAGTGAAGAATGATTGTTGAGCGAATACCTGGATAGAATTAATTTATCCGACCAAACGACTATTGTGTACCAAGAAGATGCTAAATTATGTTTGTGGCGATGACAGGGCGAAAACATTTTAGTCAGCCATCAATATCATTGCAAAAAGTCATTAATAACAAGATTAGTCGAACGTGAACAGATCGAGACTTGGAATACTTTGAAATGGCGTCAGAACAAAAATGAGAAATGCCAACAGTCTGTGAAAGTGAGAATTGGCACATGCCAGAAGCCGCTGGAGCCCAAATCAAAAATATTCCCATCGAAGTGTTCAAAATCGGTACATCATCAAAGAGGTTATGGAGCCAAATTTCTCTCCAGTCAAAGATGTAACGCAAAAAAGCGCCCAAAATTCGTATACCAGTTCCAGCCTTCCATTTGGCACCTTCGAAGAACGAAAAGTCGCCGTGGTTACGCCCACGCATTCTGGAAGGTGAGAAACTGTGGATTCAAACGGGCTCACGATCTTTTGCCCTTACAATTTTTTGTCTGTCGAACTGTGCATGCATATGCTCCGGCAAATATATTTCAAACGTTCAACGTTCCCCCAATATTTAATGGACGCTAAAAAGCTTTTGCTGGAACGTTGTTGGAGAGCGGAGCGAATAATAATGAAAAGTATAAATAAGTTATGCTCCTGGAGCGTTGCATAATTTTAGTCATGAATGGAACAAATCGAAACATTTTGTAAAAATTTGAACATTTTTACGCAAGTTAATGTGGGAATCGGTATTTCAGAATGTGTGTATCAGCCATGGATAAAAAGGGTTGTCGAGGCTATTGTGGGCATTTTTTCCGTTTTTTCTTATGCATGTTCTTGCGGCCCTCAAAATGCTTCCGTGCCGGCCGGGTGTCGTAGTCTAAATGCATGTCTCTGAATTCAATGTCAAAGGGTTGAGCTTTATGGGATGAATGAGATGACGGGATTGTTGATAAGACTTGGGAGGTGGTATAGTGGTGAAGGGTGCTTGATATTATGCCGGGAGCTTCAACATGTGTGCTATGGGCCGGTGAAATCTAATGGCCAAGGGTCCTGAAGGGAGAGAGAGAAAATAATTTCATTGTTGAAATTCAAGAAAAATGCGTGGGGCAAGCCGCGTGGAGTTATAGGAAATGGCTTGAAAAGGGAATTTTTAAAAATGTAGGCGCATTTTTACTGTTTTTAGGTTAATATTATGGTCGGTTGGTGGGAAACTGCTGGAACAAAGTTCCCGGTGAGAACAAGGCGGGGATTGGTGAATTTCCTGAATTAATTCGGGGTAAACAGATGCGGCTGCTGGTGAAGATGAAAATGTAGAGTTTTTCATGTTGTCTAGTGCATGAAATGACGAGATGAGAATTGGGGCACTGACAGGCTTGAGGTAAAAATTTTGATAAGTAGAACGAAAGGCTGTAGCTGCAATTGACTGACTGGATGCAATCACCTATCAAATCTGCACCCTAATCTAACTACAGGAACGAGTACTATCTATTAACAAAATTTAGTGGGCCGGAAGCCAGTTTATACACAAAGCATCGTTCGTTAGGTAGAGAATACATTCTTAGAGCACAATTCGCTGCTAGCCTAGAATGTAAAACGTTAATATTGTTCTATAGTACATGTACAATGACAAGTTCATTAATGCAACGTATTAGCCAGCATATACCTACAGGTAGCGAAAGTTATTTACGGAAAGTATAAACGATAGGCAGTAGTAGTAGGTAACAAACACATTTTTGCAAGTAGTCGAAGACAGTCTAGTCAAGATGGATTCTAGGCCTTCTTGACCATCCCAGGAGGTACCATTCCACCAGCCTGTTGTTGCATTGCGACCAGTTTGGATTCCATAACTTCGAGGATGGCTGAAAACAAAAACAGAAATGTGTAACGATTGCAATTAAGTCGTTGAGCATGACATAGCAAGATTCAACGGGTTGAAGACGTTTAGTACCTGCTCTAACGTTAGACTTTTCTCTTCCAACTGACTGGACTTTCTCGATCTGCGAGGATAAGAAGTCGACCTTGCGTTTGAAGTAGTCTAGTGCGTCTTCAATAGACTGTAACAAGGCGCAAAAGCAAATTAGCATTAAAATATTACTTGTGATTAAAGTAGCTACTTTGAAATCGTGACTGTATGTACCTTTTCGACATAATACCCAGTTCCAATATCGATCAGTACGTTTTCCGAATCTTCTACTTCTCCTCGAACGAATAGCTGGAATAACAATGAATTGAATTATGAACTGAAGGCCCAATTACTTGAGTAAAGCTGAAGGTGGCCCATGACCGTGTAGTTAAAATATTAACTTACAGATGCTGTTAGAGGCACTAGCAGATCTTTCTTGTCCTTGTCAAGGGCTTTTAAGCACGTCGCAGAATCGTTCATTTTGTTTTGAACGTCCTTCAATTGCATGACCGCCTGTTGGTAGAAGTTTAGTTCTTGCTCGATTTGCTGCCTCAACTGGTCCAACTGCTGAGG
>JAQGBJ010001668.1:0-21289 GCA_034698345.1 Sphaeridia pumilis
AGCTCCATGGACGAATGCGACCTCTTTGGCGCCACCATCGCAGCAAAGCTTCGCAAAATCAACCGAGTTGATTCCAAGGGAGCTGCAGAGCTTATGTTCAAAATCCACGAAATTATATATTTCACCGAAAGATCCCTAGAGTTTGGTTCTTAATTGCTGGTCGCTTCTACCGCCGCCGTCGCCGGCTTCCTTCAACATCACATTACATACCCAGCTCCAACATTACGTTGTTGTTGTCGTCTATATACAATCCAAATTACACATACACACACACATTCACCTACCAGTGCCCTACATGTAATTCGATATCGCCAACTTCTAACGTACGAAACAAACAAACAAAACGTTAATTGTATAGTAGTATCTCGAGTGCTAATAGGCTTATAGGCTTACCGCCGAGTAAGGAAACACCATTGGCTAACAGCGCTTTCTCCTTGGAAACGTCAGCGTCATATAGTTTATACCATTATAAATTTCGGTGATGTGATAACCCACACACGATTGTTGATTACAAAAGTGCTGCTAACCCTACATTATTATTATGTATGCCTTATCACTGCTTACGATCGAGTAGTAAGTAACCATAAGTTTTGATGAACATTAAAATTAAAAATCTTGTTTTCATCCAACCCTTGCAGAAACATTGGTAAAGTTTGATTATATGAAGGTTTTATTATTTTCTTCTACGAAATATTGAATACAGACTGAATTACAAATACAGAAATATAAATATGTAGTGTGTTGCATCATCATCATCATCATCATGAATGACTTGTTCTTTACTTGTGGGTTTACCTGACGTACGTGAGATTATAAATTATTGTTACTATATAATATTATTATTCTTACGCTTACGGGACTGCGACCACTAAAAAGAGTTTCAAGAGCAGCACCAGCAGCAACTATTCAACCTTCCCATTTACTGTCTGGTTTATCACAATTTATACAAGGAGACGACGACGACAATTCAACACTTGACTTTAAGTACACGTCTACGTCACAAAACCATTCTTCTCCTCAATCCAACTCTCAATCAACCCAAAATTCCCATATATTCTATAATCCAACCCAAAAGTCATTATTGCAAATCCTTACACAAAGAGACTAGAAACCTTCAACTCAAATCCTCCTCCTCCTCCTGCAACCCATATAATTTTCCCCCCACAGACAGGTAACACATTTCCGGCCAAACTTAAAGCATTCTTAGCATAAAAATCCAGTATTAATATACGTGACGAGATCAGGACTACAAGAGCGCAATCGAGTATACAACTTTCTCCTTACAATAATTTAAGGGCAATTAAAAGAAGGTGCGGAACAATGCGGGGGGTTTTTTACACCTACGTAACCACTCGACTATTGTAAATATTGCTACCAAAAATTTCAAAAGTCCTTAAATATAAACCTTATTAGAGTCTGTACAGAGTAATCAATATGTATATAAGAGTAGTAACTTACAAGTTGCAAATACTTGGAATCAAGTACACACCTGGAGGAATATATTGTAAACATTTCTTTGGTTTCCGTTCCGTGTAAAATACATTGGTGATCAATGCGCTATATAATTTAGGCTATATCAAAAGTGATTCTTTTACCATTTCTAAAACTGTACAATTAAGCCTATCTCGATATCCTTGTTGTGAATTAGTAAAAGATATAAGGGTCGTCTCTCTATTTCTCTATACTCACAGCAGTTTCTAAAAAAATCTAAAAACTCGTCTAGAGGGCGCTATTTAGTAATGACTTTTCGTAGTAGTAGCTGTACAAAGTACAAACACCATTGTGACTATGCCCAATTGCATTTAACCACATACAGCAGGACAGGAGGACCAGAGCCAATATTATGAGTACCTTTTTTTTCTCCCAATCCGAATCTATGATGTATACATAAATGTTGTTGATCGATCGATATTTTATATCAGTAATGTGACAAGGGAAAGCATTGCCAATAACAATGCAAAAGTACATGAAAGCAATTTAGAGGCATTTTCGCAACCTAAAGATCCCTACATAGATTTAATCAAGAAGCTATAACAAAACCTTCTACTCATTCTTCATCGTCACTCCTCACTGACCCGCCTCAACTTTCACACTTTAAAATATATAGCAATAATTATATTGTCTCCAAAGGCTTCAAGTAACATGTTTTTTAACCGCAGTCCATTTTGCTCATGTTCTCGGAAATTATACAATTTACGAGGTTCAAGTGCATAGTACATGGTGAGAACTCAATCAAAAAACCAAAACCGCTATGGCTCTCTAACGACTATTGTGCATATGGAATAATGTCATTTAACATTTACTACGACTAGCATAGCCCATCTATCGACCCTTTGGACCCGTTAGAAAAACATGCAAAAATATATCAGCTTCCCCCCACCACTCGCAGTTACCACATTTTTCAAACGGAAACTCATCGTTATTTTCAACATTCATAATTATTATTTGTATCTGACTCTGTGTTTTGTGTGACTAGTAGTGAATGACTATGGTTTCTGAACAAAGACTTGCTTTCACTGTATCACTATTACCGTTCAACTCAATCATGGATAAATTAACCCTTGACATCTCCACCAACCTCGTGTCTTGTGTCCTTACAACACTAAAGAACGCCTCCACAACTAACCCGTAACTGACTCTGAGCATAGAAGAAGCTTCATCAAAATTGTTGATCAAAACTGCCATTATTGCTATTAGGTAGTAGTTTCATAGTGTGTTTTTGCTGTTGGGCAACAGCAGGAAGATTAGACAACTCGAGTTGCACAAAAGAGTCTCATTTTACAAAAGTTTCTAGTCAAAATTCAATAAGACACTACTCCAAAAAGTAATCACAAAATTAAATCCACTACTTACTAATTGTATATAGCGACGACTGACTCTCATCGGACAGATGGATATCTGTATATATTTAAAAGGTTTGAGAAGAAATCAATAGGGAAACGTGCAAAGGGCTCATCATACGTACATAAAACTTTTTGTCACCTTTTTCATCTCGGCTAATGTAAAAGTTATATATCTAACAGTATTTTTGCTGATATGCTGATATGCGTTTGTTCTCTCTAAGATGACGAGTTACCCGAGGATGCACCGTCGGCCCCTCCACCGCCCCCACCTCGACCCGAAGACCCCACAGATTTGGCGTCGCTATTGTTACTGTTCTGGTCCTCCTTCCACTTGTCCATCGACCTTCTTCGAGCGTTCATAAAGAAGTTGCCCACCGTCGTCGGCTCGAGGCCCAGTTGCCGTGCGATTGTCACCTGCATTTCCTTCGAGGGTCGTTTCGTCTCCTGCAAAATTCAATGAATGTCACTTTCTTCTTCTTCCCTTTTCATCCTACGTCCAAGTCTTTTTGACTACCTTGAAAATAGCTTGGAGCGTCCGCCGCTGGAGGTCAGTAAAGACTAAGCGCGGCTTCTTGGGCGGCGGTAAATGATCCGCTGGTGGCGGCTGGTCGTCTTTTCGCTTACAGGCTGCAATTATTAAAACACGTTCACCGTTAATGATGCCCTTCTCAAGTACCTCTTCCAAAGTCTCCTTTACATAAGGCGGGAGCAGCAGACCTTGCTCTATTTCTTCATTATTCATTCGATCCTGCACCACCACCTGATCACCGCCGGAATCTGCAACGAAATGTGTCACTTCGTTACCGTCCCATATTCGTTTCATTCATCAAAAAACTAATAATCATTATTTATCTCCTCGTATCTTCCAATCCCACCCCTATTAATGTATATATATACATTACTGTGCACGTGAGTTTGTGTCTATATACAACAAAACAAATAAATATACGCGTGTTCCTAAAATCCCCGTCTATTGTAATATATATAAATTATAATAGCGATTCACCCAAATCCCAGTCAAAACTTTCCCTTCACCCATCCATCCATTCCATCCAATTTATCCACCAAGACAATCCTCATCGAAATTTATGCCCCCAGACTCGTGTCTTTTGTTTCAACCATTTTACCCATCCATTCCGAATAAACCATAAACTGATATCAATTTTCTCTCTCCACAAAAACAATACTCATACACAAAACCGAACATGAAATATGCATGCCGCCGTCCTCACAGTCAGTCTGCCGGAACCGAGACTCTTGCCCAACAAAACCTCTTCGGCCATTACAAGACTCAAAACTTGACAAAAAAATTAAAAGAAAGTGGATTTTATTTCTCATATACTCTCTTGTTCCTCCACCTTGCATACATTTCAACTGTATTATCCAGTAACTTTCTCCCTGGTTTTTAAGCTTGGAACAAGAAACGTACACACATTTTTACATCCGACCTAACGCCGCTTTCTTGCAAAATAATATATACAACTGTCAGCAAAGAAAGTTTGTTCAAAGTGCCCATAAGGCCGTCTACGCTTCTCAAACTGCACCAACCAAGGAAACAAAATAATATATATAATATATATACGCCGTTCCTCCACGTACAACTACAGTTCACAAACGCTCCAAACCAACCAGTACAACCAAGTACGAAAAAGGAGCCAAGTATATCTATGCATCCCTTCCTCCACCACGTCGCTCCAGTAAACCTCAAGTAAAGTTGGAGAAAGCCTCGAAGAAAGCTATCTATACATAAAAGGGCCATACATGCACTATGCATGTATGTACATATACACACATTTCTTCTCCTATTCTTCTTCCTACTCATTGTACATATTAGATGCGCCTTCCTCCATCATAACTCTTGTACTCTTGTTGTTTGTATATTCTTCTAGTCTTTTTCTTCTTCTAGTTTCTAGCCTAGTCCAAGAAATAATAACCAGGAGGGCGATGATGGTGATGATGATGATGATGTCGACGTGCATTAGTGCTTCTTCTTCCTTTTTATGGATATGCATGGAACGGAGACGACGACGACGACATTTACAAACGACTAAATAGTGAGTCGTTAGCCGTCGGTGGTGGTAGCGCCGCTGAGCGGAGCAACTCTCAGAGGTACCTCGCCGTACCAGCTGCCGCCCAGTACCAACCAAAACCCTTTTCAAACGAAACAATCCCACACGTACAAAACATGTCCCTTTTCCTCCCATAACCAGTTCAAAAGAAGCCAACAAGAACAAGTAGACGAAGAAGAAAAAGAAGATAATAATTTGTTGGTCATGAATCCCCATCCATCCATCGTTCTGGAGCCACCACCACGAACCTTCAAGACCGGCAACTTTCCGTTGTTGGACCCACCGAAATGCCGTGCGCTCCTCTCCCCTCACCCCCTTCCTTTCTCCCTGTATATGAGCACATATTAATGTATATTTCCTTTCTCGCCCCAACACAGCAACCCGATCATCATGGCCCTCCTACACCACCTTTGTCATTTCCCCATTAAACATTTCTCCAAAGAAGAAAGCAACGTCGACGACGACGACGACTAATCTTTACCTCTTTTCAAACCCCAACCTGCCCTTCTCGTTGCCGCCGCCGCCGCCGGCTTCCCCATCTACAACAGCTACAACAACTACTACACCAACTACCCTTCGAAGCTCTCGATTCAAGCCGAGCAAAAATACCACCGACTAATTGCTTCTCCGCTTATGTATAATGTTCAAAATGCTAATGCTTTTGCCTATCCCTCCTCCTGCCTACTTTCCCCACCAACAACTGTACCACCGAATGCTGGCCTCTAACGCCCGCTTTCTGATGCTCCTAAAGCGCTTCTTCTGCCCGCCCTTTATACAGCAAGCCTTTCTTGAACCTTCTCTCTCTCTCTACTTTCTGACATTACAAAGCTAAGGCTGAAGAACAAGAAACTTGAACCAACTGCTGCTGGAGGATTTTGAAAAAGTTTGAAACTGGTACCAAGGCCAATTTTGATATATGTCTGTATATATAAGATTCGCGGTCCATTCATAAAGTGTATCAAACAAGACCTTGCAGAAGCATATTTATTGGATGGATGGCGGAGCACGTGTGAATCGGAAAAGTTTTGACATTGATGCCCTGGCTGGATGTGTATCGAAAGTAAACAAATGTGTGTGTGTGTACCTCTACATACATCTGCTTTCTATTATTATCATTATTGCGCTTTCTCTTTTGTTCTTCTAAAGAATCTAAAGAGATCTATAGAGATTTTAATAATAGCATCTGCTAATAACTATTTGGCAAGTTGCCGGAAACCCACCTGCAAGTCTGAGGGCGGACATGCGTTGAAACTCAGGTTCCTGAAGCCACTTCCACATTCTTCGAAAGGTCTCCCGGCCCGACTTTAACTTTGACCAAGGTTTAGGATTCCGTAGGAGGTCGCTCAGCGTCCCTTGCGACCGACACAGGACCCTTTGTGCAAAAATGGCTTGTGGTATACTGTATCGTTTGAGTTCGGCACTTATCTTGGCTGCCACTTCCTTTGTGTTAATTTCCTCCAACTCGCCACCCCCACCGCCGCCTGAAGAACTCGAAATGGATGACCCACCACCACCACTGTTTCCTGAGCCTGCAGGCGTGGACGTTGTTAAACTGACGACACTACAATTATTCACTATTGACCCCACAACGAGCCCACTGTTTGACACGACCACGTTCGAAGTCGACTTGATGACTGGGAGCTCCCCAGCACTCACCACATGGGTAATCACGTTATTGTTGTTCCCGCTCCTCGTCGTCAGGATTTGTCCAGTGTGGTTAATGTGGGGATGGTGGGAATGGGAAATGAAACTGTTGTTATTGTTGTTGTTATTATTATGACTATTATTACTAAGAACATGAGCTTGTCCCGTCGTCACTGCCGTGATGACCGCTTGAGTTGTCAGACTTGCACCGGAAGGTAAAGTGTTTGAAATGCCCACCAACGGCGAGCTCGCTATCGACAGAGGACTAGAAGTGACTGGAGAACAGGATTCGCGATGGGCCACCACCACCGCTGTGGCCAACTGCGGCGACCCGCCTGCGTCCGAAGACTGAGAATTGTTATGGTGGGGACTGCTGAGAATGGTGAGGCCGTTGAGTCCAAACGAGTGACCTGCGAGGGTCACGTGGTGTTGTTGTTGTTGTTGTTGCTGCTGTTGATGTTGGTGTTGATGATGTTGATGATGGTTTGAAGGCGAGGGTGAGGAGGATTCATGGAGGTTTGAGACAGGTGGACTGGGACTTGCAGAATTGTTAGTCACAACAAGGGTCCCTCGAAGGTCTCGAACTACAACACTACCAACATCATTGTCTCTGTCTCTGGACGCTGAACTATTGCCGTTATTGTTGTTATTATTATTACCACTACTGCTACTTCGTTCATTATTACTGGTATTATGCCCACTACTCGCACTTCCACCGTTCCCGTAACCATCGTAGCCATTGGGCGACAGAGCCTTGGGCGGCGAGCCCAGGCCCGAGAGACCCAGCACAAGACCGTTGGTCGGTGACGAATAGTGGTGTGGCGGTGACATGCTCATGGCCGATAACTTCTCGTACGTCGAATACGGCGACGCCACTCCCAGGACCCCAAGTCCATTATTGTGCATCACTGTAAATGAGCCCGCCACGTTACCCGCCGCATGCCCATACGAAAACTTGTCCGACATGGTCGAAATTGGTGGAAGGGGCTGGAGCGGTGTGAGCGTCGCGTATTGTTGAGGTCCATTTGAAGAACATGTTCCAGAACCACAATTGCCTCCACCGGAACCATTTCCACCACCGCCACCTCCTCCTCCAGAACTTCCGCCATTGGGACTGAACCCATCATCATCCGGCGGCGATAACCTTCCATTTAATACTGACGTGTTTAAGGCTTGGTAGCCTCCGTGGTCCGTCTGAAGACCACGGTGGTAGTCTGATGCGTCAATCATACTGCTTAGTCCAACTTTGGTATCCAGTAAATCAGTCTCGTTTGAACCCTCCCCCCCTTCCTCCTCTTCCTCGTCGCCGTCCAACTCTGTCCGTGGCACTATTACAGTCAACGTCGTACCTCCTCCCCCTTGACCCTCAATCAACAGAGGTTTTGTCACAAAAAGGCCCTTTGTCGAACCCCCTCCTACCAAATGTTGGTCGCCAGCGTGTTCCATGTCGTCACCATGTTGTTGGTGGTGGTGGTGCTGAAGGTGTTGATGTTGATGGTGTTGCTGGTGATGCCCATGGTGGTGGTGGTGCTGCTGCTGTTGGTCATCATGATGCTCGTGTCCATCTTGGACGTCTTGACCATCTTGGTCCTCCTGATGATGGTGTTCCAGTAGCACTTGTCGATGGTTTTGATCAACTTCCTCTTCTTGCTCATTCAGTATTATATGATGATGATGGTGATTGTTGTGGTTCGTATGACTCGTATTATTGTTGATGATACTTTGATGATGGTTCACCAATCCAGTCCCCGTCACCAGCACAGTTCCCCCCTGATGATGATGATGTTGATGTTGTTGCTGTTGTTGATGGTGGCCGTGATGACCCCCCTCTTGGTCGTCTTCCTCTTCTTCCAAATACAAATGTTCTTCTTCACCAGAACCACCGATGGTCGTCGTTGCCGTTGAAGGCGGAGCTCTAAGACACAATGGTCCTTCGTCCTCGCCACCGATTCCTGAACTGATGGACAGATCCTCGGCAGCTGTCTGTAGTTCTGCCTTAACTCCCGGATTCACCTGGATCCTATGCACCGTTATGTGTGGCAACGCTCCCCCATGTGATGTGACCACGACAACACGCTGCACGGCCGAAGGACGTCCTAAACCTGAAACTACTCCACCACCTCGCACACTCACCACCGGAGAACCAAACACTTGTTCCACATTATTAGTCACCGACGACGCAGCAGCATTTCGAGCCGCTGCAACCACCACACTTTCCCCACTAGCGCTAATCACGTTCCCAGCCGCTGTTTGCACAACCGTCTCAACCTCTTCCATGTGGTGCATCATCGAAGTGGAACGTGGCTGCTGAGGCGATCCCGAAGAAGAAGCGTCCTCAAGAAGCCTCCCATTATTCTCCGTGTCCTCGTCCTCGTCCTCTTCAGGACTCCCTTGATGAAGTGTCAGAGTACCTCCTCCATAGGCCTCATGTTGAGTCTCCTGATGATGTTGATGATGGTGGTGGTGGCTGATAATTTGTGACGAATCTCGCAATTCTTCAATCTCACTCAAGTTGTCCATCATCGCCTCGAGATCTGCAGGAAAAGCCGAGAAAAGAACGTCGTCAGCACAATATCACCTTGTCACATTTTCACCAAAAGTCAAAGCCATCATAGGAGCTCATCAAAGGTCCTCCAAGTCTCACGGCACGACACAATCACTTGGAAAACCTATCCCTCGGACCCTTCCTCACCTCCTTACATTGTTACCACTCCACCAAGGCTCCAGTATTTTCCAATTTAAAATTATCTTTAAAACCAGCTCCTAATTCTACTCCTGTTACTTTCTTCGTCCATGTTTTCACTATATAATATTATACATTGTCTCTGTATATACAATTTCCTCCTCCGCAGTCTGCGCAACCTCCACCTAAATCTACTGCTCCCTTCACTGTATATATATAAAACCATAGCCAACAAAGCCTTCGGATAAAACCCGCACCACATACACTTCCAGCCCAATCTCCGAAACGCTATGGAGAAAATGTCCGGGAGGGGGGACACCCCTCACAACAACACATTAAAACCTCCAGGAGCAAACCCATAACCTTTGCCTCCTCCACCTCCTCCTCCCCCCTGCTTTCCTTCCAGCTCCATTGCCCCCTCCTTCTCTCTCCCCCTTTTTATTTTCTCCTCCTCTCTCCCTCTCTCCTTTCTCCCTCTTCTTCTCTCCAGCACACACAGTTTCTCCAGCACCGTACACAAAGCACGGCCGTCCTTTCTTTCTTCCTCCACTCCTGCTTTCCTCACTCACTCCAAGCCTCCAGCAAACACGTTTACTCTCCGACTCTTTCCCCCTTCTCCCCTCCATTCTTTTCTCTTCTCTTCCTCTCCCTCCCTCCTGGACAATTTTTCCTGGACAAATATACACACTCAGTCAACAGTCAAAAAGACTCCCCGAGCTTCTACACCTTTTAGTCCTCAACCTGAATACAGCCACCATATCAAAAACATACTAAATCTCCCTTCCTTCTATTTCTCTTACCGAATATACACGCCAAACTCAGGTCCACATAATAAGGCGCAAAATTCTGTCTTTTCACTCCTGAAGACGACATCCTCAATGACTTTCTCGTCCACGTCCGTCCGCTCACTTCAAAATTGACCCTTTCATCACAAGATTTCTGGAGAAGAGACACAAAAGATTGTATGCATCAAATGTACAGGCCAACTACAACAACACAAGAAACAAGACTAATAATATTCACCATGTTTTGGTCAGCTTTCAAATTTCGTTTCTATGGCCGACAGAGTATGTATATACATTCATTCATGTTATTCGAGTTATGCCGTCCTTCCATTATCCCAACTTGGGCAACCGTAACGATAACTGTGGATAACCCTTTACAAATTCGCCTATTTCATTTCACCTGCTTTTCTATCTTTTTATCAAGGAACATTGCAGCTGTCCGCCGCTGATCAAATGATCAAACTTTTAATCCGGTATTCATATGCGTTCTGGACATGTGTTCGAAATGACCATACCTGAGAGGGGCAAGCATTCATAATTCTCAACGGGTATAAAATAGACCGAATCATACCGGAAGAAGGGGAACTGAAGTAAAGGTACTTGAAAAGTACCCTTCCTTGTATTCCAAAATTAAATAAACCACCTGCAAAGGGTCCTGCCTGAATCCACTTTTGGTTTAGTAAGCAGGGGGCGCGTGTGAAATTTTCCTTCAATTTGTACCTGCTCCAATGAATGCGTCATTCAACAGACCTAACCGGGCATTTTTTGTAAAGCTTGTTCCTATGTATATATATGCTACTTGTAAAAAAAAGCTCCGACAAGTATCCAGGAACGATTTTTTAGGACGATGAGTGAAGCCACGAAGCGTCCAACTTCCGTCCGCCGTACCAGTTTGTACCATTCTTGCTGTGAGTCAGGGTTCCCGAATCTCCACTCGAATCACCTGTTATTTGTTCTCCGATGCATTTTGAAACGTAAAAGACGAGCAAGGGTGGTGATGACAATGGAATCGATTTACGAATAGTGTATACAATGAGACCAGCAGCAACTTGTGTGCTTCCATGTAATCGCCAACACCTGCCGCCTGCCATAACCGTCGCTAGTGGCAACGGACCGTGGACTTGGCGTTTTTGCCAATTTGAAACGATTCAACGGTGCAACTCTTGGGATCTGAGACTCTCGTGTCTTTTGCAGCAGTTGGCTATTTTGTATTCATGTTCATTTGGTAGACGCCAGTGTGGACTGGCTCAAGTCAAAGGGTTCACATTCTAAAATGGCTCTTCAGAAAGAACCAGCTCAAAACATTTTTCATGTCAAAGGTACGTACTGAAATGCACAAATGCTGGTGAATATTGAACAATGAACTTTGAAATTGATATGGGGACTTTTGCTTAGGTGACACATTCAGCATGACCGAAGTACTAAAGGAGGCGGCCCTTTACGATTTCAAATGTGGAGCTGAGGACCATCGTCTTCGAGAAGATTTGGGCCTCAAGACTTACGTAGGGACAGACGGAAGTGCAAAGGTCCAAGAACCCATCGTTGCGGGTACCGCAAGCCGAAAACCGGAAAACAGATCTGCAGCTGGAGTCGAAAAAATGAAGGTGGGAGGGGGGCCGCCGTTGGCGTCTGATCGTGGATCTTCTACAATGTCAACCGCATCGGAAGTTGCAACAGATGAAGGCATTGATTTCGAATCCACGGATGATTGCTCTAGCAAGGCTGAGGAGAAGAGTAAATCTAAATTAAATGTTGAAGATACAACTCAGGTTTCTAGTTCACCGTTCATGGTTCAGTATTCGGAAGAACGCGAATACTCCAATGATGTACGGTTCTTGGCGTTATTGGATGCTTTGCTTCCTTGTATTGAAAGTGATTAGAGATACAATAGAGTATATAGATATAATTTATGCTATTAAAATGAATAAATATTTCAAGTTTAGTATCCGCATCCTAATTTTCGTGACCGAAATGTTCGCTTTTCTGTTGATAGTTTGCTTGAACTGGCTACGTTCCAAGTCAAAATAACGAAAAGCCATCAAGCAAAATTTAAGAATGCACCAGCGGGAAAATTTCAATGCTGGCTTTGGGGTTGTGTTTACATTCGGTTATTGAGCCCACTTGTTGTCTTACGGTACTTTGTACTTTGTGCCGAATTTTGTTTTTGGGTTAATTGATGAGTTTTCCCGTATGAGTCGATTTTCAGCAAGGTTCGTATCTTGGGAAAAGTATCTTTTTGTTTAAATTGACCCCGACCACGTATCGTACCGTAAGATATCCTCAGTCAACAAGTATCTTGTGGCGTCCATAAGTGACTTCAGGGAAGATAAAGTCACCTGCTTGTCTTACCATATCTTCCCTCAAGACATACTTAGACTCTTGGCATATCTAACCGACTCATATGGGTTGTGTTCATTTGAACGAGAATTTTATGTATATATATTCAAGTTTTTGGATATTGAATCCAATATGCTTGGATTCATCTAGTGAATTTTTAGTCCTCTGCAGCTCTCACGATGAACAATCAAACTTCATCCTCTTCCGACTCTTCTAGTAAGAGCTTCGCAATTTGAGTTGGTAATGGTTGGCAATAATGTCTTTAGAGAGCTATTTTTTACCCACAGATTTTGATAGCGAAGACAGCGACAATGCGACCGGGTTTGGCCTGGACGAGAATGATAGTGATGAAGGCGAAGACTCGGATAAAGAACCGGACTACGATGAAGAAGATTCTGACGAAGCTGACGTGGATCAATTAGTGCATCAAGTTGAATCCGACTTTTTAAATCTGCTGGACAATATGGTTAGTAAGGTTGAGCAACAGCAGGATGTCTCGGCCCAGTCAAGCTCACAAGGAGTCAAGGTTCTACGGGTCATCAGTTCAAATAAAAAAGACGTCAAAGAAGAAGGGACTCAGACAGATTCACTTTCGTCTTCAATGGTACGCTACTGCATTATTAGCATGATCTCTTGTTAACTGAACGACAAATATAACCAAATCATTATTTGCAGTCCCTGTCCAAAGATCCTCTGCCAGACCATGATAGTATAAGAGAAGAAATCGAATGTTTGCGGCAAGCACGTGAATCGTTGGTGCTTCAAAGAAAAGCGTTTGATGACAAAGTGAAACAAGTATGTATACAAATCAATTCTTCTCAACTTTTTGTTTTGAAGCTTATGATGGTACAAGTGCTTTTACTTAGCAGTATTCATTTTCTTTCAGCAATCCAAGTCTTCAGAACATTTCGAAGAGGATCAAAAGAAAGTTTATGAATTCGAAGAAGCCATTGAAGCAATAGATCTCGTTGTTGAGTTCAAAAATGAAATTTTATGCGGCAGGGAATGTATTTGGTCCAACTGCCTTGCACCTGGAACGGTAAGACTGCTAACCGATAGGGACCGGTGATATTCGACAAGAAATATTTAAAAACTGTCGCTAAAATGTTGATGTGTCGCGCTGTAGCACGAAGCGGATCTGGTCACTCGCCTTAATAAGCTCTCCATGCTTGATCTACAAAGACTACTTTGTAAATACTTTGGGAAAATGACAGAGTTTCGATACACTAGCAAGAAGCTGGAGAGGCAATGTGAAGAGTCAGAGGTAGCTACAAAATATATTCATATATTCAAAGAGATTCATGTAATGAAAGAGTTCGCGGGTCTAAATAGCTTCTTTTGCAGAATTTAATCAAGAGCTTGGAAGAAAAAGTTCGTCATTATAAAAAACTTAACAAAGTTCAAGGAGAACAATGTGAGAAGGTAAGTATCAATACGTCTGTTGTTATACAAATAATACAAGTCATTAGAATGTTCCCTAAAGTTATTTGATTTTAACTTAGCGGATACGAAACCTACTCGACTTGCAAAGCAAACACCCAACAGACGTGGTGGCTGAATATGTGAAGATGAGCGAGCGCCAGATCCTGGAGAGTCAGAAACAGCAACTTGATCTCAAAAGATCTTTGCATGAACTTTTGGAAAATTGCAACAGATTCCCTGGTGCTAATGGTATGATGAACATGCAACTTATTGCTATCGTTAATGTGTCATTGTAATTTCACTTAACCCTCTCGAATTCGTATTTCTACAATTTTTTATTGTGCGCAGACCGACTCATCTCAGGAATTCTGAAGAAATTATCCGATCTTGACATAAATCATGAACATGCACGGAAATATGATGATGGATTAAGATCTAAATTTGGAGCTTCATCAAGCCACCGCAACGGAAGTGCAAAAGGGCCTTCAAGTAGCAAATCCCACAGATCTCCTCGCTCGTTACTGGAATTTGCAGACTCGAGGAGAGTAGTGGACGAAGACAAGTATCGGTATTCCGATAGAAGGCGAGTAGGCATTACAGATCCTATGAACGGGATTCATCAGGAGATGCTTCAACGCTTAGGGCAACATAAATCGGATGTGTCTCAACTACGAAGACACCATGTGTCTTCACCTCCTCCGTCCTCACAGTCAACCTTTGTCAAACGCGTAAAGAATCGCATAATTATTCAGCCGGGGAGCACTCCTGATTCTTGAACCGTCCTTAAAAATTGTATTTTATACGTAGGTTAGGTTTGAAGGCAATCTTTTCTTTATATTACCCATAAGCCTAGCCAAATGTTCTTTTTAAATTTGTCAAACCAGTTTTGCTTAGTAGGGTAGACATAGTATTTTTGTATTCATGCATCATTCGTTTAATTTCAAATATGATACTCATATAATGGCCTCATCTGGAAACGCATCGGCGTTTCATCATGTACTTTAATTCAGTCACTCAAGTAAACAGAGATATATAACATACATGTACAGTTACAGTTAAGTACTGTCGGTATCAGTTTTATATATTCATTCATGTACAACAAAACAGCAAAATGATCATGCTTACACGTAACACTCGACAAAATTTACAATCACTTAATCTACTTTTGATATTTGACATTCCTAAGCGACATGGTGTGGCGTGAACGTGAATAAATTAACTTAAGTTATTATTATTCACACACGAGTAGAGCAAACGTCACGCTAGAATTGCAAGTGAAATGAAGAAACTTAAACACTAGAAATAAGCAGAAACCATATTTCAGTAGTTCAGCGAGATTGAGCCTGTGTTTGATCAATTAAGTAGAATGTTCTTTGAAGATTCCTGCAGGGTCATACGTACATTGGACGCCCTTAACTAACTGTAGCATTTAGTCAACAAAAAATTGAAAAATGCATAACAAAAAATAGACTACACATCTAGATAACTGGTACCTGCCTTAAGCTACAAGCTCTTAAGTCTAGAGGGTAAAACTAACCATTGCACTTCCTATAAAGATTTCTTGACACGTATAAAGCTGTAATTCTGATGAGAACTCATTCTCAAACCAACAGATCTAACGAGAGAAATCATAGCCTCAGGTTACATACGGTGAGATTTTGACAACGTGCTCACTTTCAACATTTTCCTCTTTCAAAATTTAAAAATACAAGGCCTTTATATTGCTTCGCTTAAATGAAAAATCTGGAATGAGGTTCAGCCAAATGAGTAACAGGATTGGGTCGCTATTACAATGTCATCTACTGCATGGTTATGTACGTACAATAAGTCAGTTGAAGTAACATCGTTGCTCGTGGTTATAACCTAGACAGCTACCTGAAAGTTAGTATGCAAAAGTTTGAAGTCTTATGGTAAAGGTTTCGTATCCACGATCAGTACTTTGAGGTGTCCCAAACCCTACGACTAACTAAGAATGGTGCGGACAAGCAAATCATTTTTACAGTATGCTATTTCAGGACGGTTACCTACTTGTACCCACTTTCTTCTAGTCAGTTACAGGTAACCATGCAGGATAATCATCGAGATATAATACACTGTAAATCTGTCTATTCTGTTGCATAAAAAATTCCGAATTCATGAATGCATACACACTAATCAAGGCCTACTGCAGTGCAACTTCATACAGCCACTTGGAAATCAATTCGCATCACAAAACCTCAGCTGTATCAAAAGTACAACTTGTAGTAGTACAAACAGAACTATTACCAGACACGTAGCTAGATTATGACGACACAAGATATCAAAAACACTTCGCCTCAAACTTACAACAGTCACCTAACTAGCTAACGAAGAACTGTCTTATTTGCATGAGCTTAGTCGCAAGTACATACGGAATGGAAACTTTTCCAAGTACGAATCGTAACAATTGTACGATGACTGTACATTAAGTCTTATGAAATGAACCCCTATACCCAAGAATCTCCTGCTGGCTGCTGGTGTGATAAATTATCTATTGTAACGGTATTAGATCCTTCAGCCCAAGCTGGGTGGTGCGGTCCTCCGGGTTCTCCTGATGGACTTCCCGAATACCCAACGTAACCCCTGGAGTTTCCCTCGAAGTGGCGATTTCGTTTCTTTTCTCTATTTACTTGAGCATACAGTGGTTCCCCAGGTTTCGCCTGAAAAGCACAAACATGACGTTAGAATGCGGCAACAGAAGAATCATAAACTGCATTGATTCGATCACGCTAAATTGATTAAGCAAACTTGCAAACTCATAACATGCCCTTGTGTCAGACTACAATGACTATCATTGCTATTAAGCTCAAGCAAGCCTCTAGTAACGGCAAATTATCGTCATCATGCTTGCAACTGCTTTGACTTTGAAATGTTAAGAACCATTCACAAATCAATATCAATATGACTATTGGTAAAATTGCACTGCCAAGCTGTAGTAAATGAACAAGTTAAAGGAATCGCATCTTAAGCCGTATAGATAATGCTCCATAGCAGTAAATCGAGAAGCCGAAATGTAGTTAACCTACCAGAGTTACTGTCCAGGCTAAATTTCGCCAAGATAAAGAGTATAGAGTTAAAATTAGAACCACAACAAGGAGATACGTACATAACAATAGAGGTAAAAGATCACAATAGTAGAGAACTGTTGAACCCTACTAGAACTAGAAGATATTCAAATGGAGTGTCGTAAAAACCCACCAACCGCCTATTCTGACTAATTGCCTCCAAATAGAACCATATTCTCATAATTTGTTACGTAAGTCGGTTTGAATGGACGTAGATCTCTCAAGAAGTATTCCTATCCCGCGCAATGATTCTAGAGGGGTCGTAAATTAATTTCTAACATACCGCTCGATTTGCATAAGCTTGATAGGCGCCAAGAGGGGGTGCATGCGAACCTCCTTCCGGATAACGCATATCCGCTAACGGGACTTCGTCTCCCTAACGTTCAATGAATCAAGGGTAATTTAGGGACTGTTTTTTCATTTGGACACAGCGTTTGTTCTGGTTGTAAGCTATTGGATGAATTCACCATAAATTTACCTGAGGATATGCTGGTGGCGGACTTTTAGGAATCGAATTATTTGGCCCTCGCTGCATGGTCTTATCTTCATATCTGGTACCACTTTGGCTTGCCATTGGCCTGTTTAGAGTACTATTCGCGTTAACAGGAGATCCCGCTGATCCTGGTTCGCCGCTGCTTCCAGGGCCGGGACTGCTCCCTCTAGCACTAGCTCCTTTACTGACGAAATCCTGCTCGGTCCAACCAGCTTTTTTGTATACCTCTCGAAGTTCCTGTAAATCGAAACCAAAATTTTAATAATCAGTTATATTCTTTAGTGAAAACTTAATCACGCCAATATGGAAACTAACCTGATGTTGCCACATGGAATATAAAACCTGAGATGCGAATTTTACTACTCTAGGTGAATAACGTCGTTTCTGTTGCGTCAAAACTACCAATCGTTCCACACCTTCAGCTTCCATCAAGGACCTGTAACAAGTATAGTTAAAAACCCGCAGCTTAAGAATATCAGCTACGAAAGTGGGACTACGAACCTGGAAAATTCAGCGTTCTTCTTGATAACTTCATTCAGAGTTGCTAAAACTGCTGCTATCGTGTCATCTGAAGTTCCTTGATCTTGAGGTCTACCAGAAGGCAGCTTTTGTACTAGGTCTCGCATAGCATATTTTCCTGTAACAAACATCCGTGTTATGATATTGGAAGAATCTGGGGTGTTGCAACATGAACAGTCATAAGAACATACCAATTAATTCCTTGTTCCTCTGATCCAAAGCTAAATTTCGCAATGCTGTTGCAACTGCACAAACAACTCTATCAACCTCCATTCGGAGAAGCTCGACAAGTACCGGTAAACCTTTTTCTTTCCTCACAGCCGCTCTAATTTCGATACTTGGCTGCCAGTAACAAGCAGCTAAATTTTGAATGGCACCAGCAGCAGCCTCCAGAGTTTCCGGATTGGAACAATTTGACAGAAGAGCTAAGTATGCTTGAACAACCTGCGAATAAAATATTTGATAATGAATGACACCATGCCTCGATCTTACGAATATTTTTTTAAATTTTGTTAATCTTACCTCTGGCTGCCATAAAAGTTCCATTCCTTTCACAGGTTCACTTCTGTTTTGACTACTGCTTCTCGCAGGGGCGGTGGTATTGTTGACTTGTTGGCTCTCTTTAGGTGAAGCAGAAGCAAGGGCAGCTTCTTTCTTCTTTTTATTAGCTCCAAAACAACCTGGATTTTCGCCTTTAGCTTGAACAGCTGCCGCTCTTGTTTGCGTTGGTGGAGGATGCTTGTCATAATTAGGGTCTTCCACTTCTTGACAACGATAGCTCAAATTTCGGAGAGTGCACACACTGTTTTCGACACTCTTGTCATCAATGTCCGCTCTTGATAACGCACACCGCACAACATGAAGCAACGCTTCTACCACACCATCGCACTCTCGTAATTTCTTCCTGGCATACTCTCCAGCCGAGCTCACGTTCCTATGAACATTATTGATAAAAAAATTAGTCACGGAATATTAAAAATCAACTATTGACTATATTCACTGAAAAACTCACCTCAAGACGCCTGAAGCATTTTTGAACACCGTCGACCAGCAAGCATCGGGAGCATGACTCGGGCTTGGACCCATATTATTGCGATCCCAGCCGCTATGAGGAATGATTACAGTATTCACTAGAGCTATGATACCGTCATCGATGATAGGCTTTTTTAGTTCCTGCAATCGAAAAACGTGTTTTTCATCGTCCAGTTTAAGGAGCAATTCTTGCTGTAGACCTGTAGACTTACCTCGCACGAGGACAAATTCCATAAAACCCCGGTTACCAGCTCTTTCACTTCATTATCAGGTGTACGTTTAAGCAATCTCACTAGAGTTGGAATCCCACCTGCACTTTTGATGGCCTTCTTATTTTCATCGTTCTGACGCCCATAGGATAAATTCCTGTTACAATACGTTACGTTAGTATTGATTCCAGTTGTTGAAGTGAGATAAATGTACTTTTCAATTTAGGTTACCTCAGAGCACCGCAAGCATTTCTATGCACTTCCGGCTGCTCGTGACTCAATAATGCCACGAGTGGTGGAATGCCACCAAGCGCTCGTGTCTTGGCTTTCACAGGGTCATCCATGTAGCAAAGGTGTTGTAGATATGCAGCTGCATTTGCTTTCACTACCGGGTTCGGATTTCCCAAGAACTGAATTACTTCGTGTAAATCTGGATCTCGCCATCGGACACCTGGGCGAAATACAAAAAATATAATTAAGAAATGAGAACTTCATTCATCAATGCTCAGCAACACAACCGTAATAAAAGGATGACCTTTTGCATAGACTTAGATTTACACCCAACCATTACCAATCATATTAGTTAAGTTCTGTAAAAATATTAACCTGGTGACGATGAATTGACAAAATTAGGATCTGACGGATCTTCGCCGACATGATTTCCATAATGAAGCATGGAAGGTGATTGTAAACGCAAACTAGATCCTACGTTATTTGGCACAGGGGACTTCGGCAATGATTCTGAATGATTGTTCTCAACGCTACCACTCCCCAACAGATATGGGCGCACCGGCAAGTTGCCATAATGTGACATGTTGTTTATGTTATTCCAGTTACTATAAGCAGCTCCTCCTAGCATTCGGTCATCCTCTAAACAAAACAAAGTACGAAAACAAAAAATAAAGGTCATGCAAAAACAAAAATTCTCACTTCGCGGCAAACAGAATTCAAAAACACGAAATTAAACCACAAAACCAAAGTTAGCTTACCGTAGTTAGCAGGATGAGCACCAGATCCGCCAGGTGACAGGTAATCCGGTCGAGCAGGTGGACCAACACTTCCCTCGATATCTTCATAGCTAGCGGGAGCGTAGTTACCTGGTTGTCTCAGGTACTCTACATTTGATAAAAACTCGTGAGCATTAAATTTTCCCACACGTTACACGGTTATGAAGGAGCATTTCCATAATCATACCGGCTTCGGGTGGTACATTTCCCCGTCCAAAGTAAGGGTCTTGAGCAAGATTGTGAGGGTCAAATGGCGGGTGTTCGGACTGAGGCGGCGGTGGAGGGTGGAAGTGATTTCGCGGGGTTGTGCCATAACCACTCGTGGTCTGGGCATAATCCGCATTCATCTGGTTCTGTCGTGGTAATGTTGAGTAATCCATCTGGTGACCATCAGGGCCCATTTGACGGAATTCTCGTACAATTTCAGTTACTTTCGACTCCTACAACGCCAAAATCACTCGTTATAACCAGATAAACCTATAACCATGCAAGGCTTGGAAAACATAAATATATCCGCAATATACCCGCTGAGACGATTGTTCCTTTACGATTCGCGAAACGACGGTCCGATTGTTCCTCAATGTGCCGTTCGGTGAAGCCACATTCAGCGTAGGAGATAAATTCTGCACAACAACATTTGAAGCCGTCTCTGCTTCTTTACTATGTAAACTCCCGGAATGACCATTCGTCAATGGAACTCCGTTTGTCCTGCAAGCATAAGCAACATTCGCTATCATACACCCAGAATAAATTACCATAAAGCACAATACGTAGCCACAATACAGGAAACTTACGCTAGAGCCAAGTGGACTCGATATGTCAACAAACGCAGATATCAAAACTTTCTACAGTCTGATTTCGAAGAAAAATGAAATTTGCAATACAGCACAGAGTACACTACTACCACAATAGACGTCAACCACAAAATTAACTGTGAGCACTATGAAAGTGATAGGCCTTGACGGCTCGACCGATCGAGATTCTCAGTCAGCAAAATCAACAACAGTTTACAACAGCAGTTTAACAACTTGAGAGATTCTTCGTTAGCGTCACCAGCAGCAAACGAATGAGTCGTCACCTTTGTCGAGAGTATTCAGTCCTTGTAGTTACCCTCTCTTCTAGCTGTTCAGTTACTTGACGGCTTACCAAGCTGCAAAATACAA
>JAQGBJ010001669.1:0-21285 GCA_034698345.1 Sphaeridia pumilis
AAGAAGCGCACACAACTTTGATTCTTGTCGAACCAAGTGGCAACGTCACCGTTTTGGCTTACGACGATCCCGAAAAGGTCCAGATCAGAAATGTTCATCCGGTCCCAATCGACAGTGTTAATAGAACCAATTTCAAATTCCATTGCCAGCGCCTCTACTGGCTAGAACACACAATTGCAGCTGACAACGGGGCCCTCAAGTCGTTTTACTTCATAAACGGCCAAACCGAGACAGTTACACACTCAACGAATGAAAGTCTGGACTACTTTATCAAATCCGATCCAAACGTTGATTGTGGCCCTATTGAAATTCACACCAGCAAAAAGAAAATTTTAATTGATGTTGAAAACGACCGCACAGACGATATGCCCAGAATGCCCACACCAGGTTCCGAGTCGGTCGGCGTCGTCAGTTCCGACGACAGTCTAGTTTTCATAGTAATCTCGTCTACAGCCTTGGTTGCAGCTCTCGTGGGAGTTGCAGTGTCAATTTACTATCGTCGAAGGATGAAAAAAGCTCAGGTATTACTTAAAGAAAATCATTTCTTGAATATAAAAATATTAATACAAGGTTAAATCTTTGTAGGAAACAGTAATGCTAACCAAGCAAGAAATTGAGGAATTCAGATTTGGTACCGGCAACGCTATATCCAATGAAGCCGAAGCATCGCTTCAAGCGTACCAACTTCCATACAACAATTCGTTCGAAACTCCCTTGGAATCACTGTCACTTGGTATATTTTGAAGTTATTTATTACATTTCACGAAACCCAAAATTAATCTGTGTTCCTATAGGTGCTGAGCTGGGAGCTGGAGCCTACGGGACCGTGTATTCAGCCACAGCACTCCTTGGACCAGGAATTTGCACAAAAGTTGCCGTCAAAACTGTTTCTGCAAGTGCAGAATTGCTGTATTTCAAAGCACTTTTGAAAGAGCTCAAATTAATGATGTTCATCGGGCATCACGAAAATGTTGTTCGTCTTCTTGGAGCCTGTACTGCAAACCTACACCAAAGTAAGCAACATCATTGTGAAATTTTGAACAAGTTCACGGTTGAAATAATGTTCTTGGTTGAACAGGACGTATCTACGTAATTGTCGAATTTTGCGAATATGGAAACCTGTTAGACTTCATGCATAAAAACAGGGGTAACTTCATTGCAAATTCAACTCAAACTGGAGAGAAATCAAAAGCTGCAAAGTACCCTAGCATTATATTTCGACATTTGCGTTTATGTTACATGGACTCGGTTGATTCTAGCTTGTTCAATTTTTTTTGTGTAGAACCGAATCAAAAGCCTTGACGGACTGCAGAAATACCCATGAATATGAAAACGTTGAAAGAAACGATGAGCCTGGTGGTGCTAGCTCACGCAACGAAAAAGGGAAAGGTGTTCAGAGTAAAAAAATTGTTAAGCTTGATTGTTAAAGAAACTTGATAATCGGCGAAAGTTTCATTTCAGAATCACCCAGAAAATTGGAAGAATACGAATCCGTAGATGTCCGTATAAATGGCGATACATTGGTCCGTTGGTGTTATCATGTTGCTAGCGGCATGGAATATTTGGAATCAAAGAAGGTAAAAAACAGACATTACTATAAATTTGTAGTTTGGATGCTTATGAATGTTCTAATTTTTCAGGTGATTCATGCTGATTTGGCTGCCCGCAACGTGCTACTGGCCATGGGAAATGTCGCAAAAGTTGCCGATTTCGGCCTATCCAGAAACTTGTATCAAGACGAAAATTATGTGAAGACGACCAGGGTACTGAAAACGTGGATTCGATTTTCTAATTTTGTGACTTTGTGGCCAGCAACGTTTATTTCTTACTGTTTCTTCCAGTGTCCACTGCCAATGAAATGGATGGCCCTAGAGTCTTTGCTTCGAATGAATTTTTCATCCAAGAGTGACGTTTGGTCCTACGGCGTTTTATTGTGGGAAATTTTCTCATTGGGAAATGCACCTTACCCAGGTAAGGTGATTTTTGAGCACGACACACTTGAAATTGGCACAACTACAAATTATTACCTAATTACAGGTGATTTGATGGATGCTACCTTTGTGTCCAAGTTGCAAGAAGGCTACCGTTTGCAGAAGCCAGATTTATCAACAGACGAAATGTATTCATGCACTTGCTACAGCTTTATATTTTGTAATTCTACATGTCATCTTGGTTTGCTTCTAGATTCTGCAAGATGCAAGAATGCTGGGCCGAGGAGCCTTCAAGTAGGCCAAGTTTCTCCGACCTTGTTTCGTTCTTTCAAGCTTTGGCTCAAGCGTATAGCGCAAAGGTAACTTGCAATTCTGTTTTCCCAATAGCAAAATTGAATTTAAACATCAAGAAACTGACACATTATTAAACTTGATTGTTCACAGGGATACGTGGCTTTAGAAGTGCAAACATCAAATTAGAACGGACTTTTAAAAATATTGATATCTCTTGCCACGAGTTGAAGTTACTATTTTTAAAATGTGTAGAAACTGTAAAAAGCGACGTTACAATTTAAATACACTTTTATTATAATCTTCCCATTGTACATGTATCTGATTCAAAATATTTCCAAGCTTCGAACTGTGATTCTAAAATTATTAAATTTACCATCACATTTTCATTCAAAGTATTAGCATCAATTCCAGGCTCGTCCCATAAATTCATGATAAATCTCTCAAGTAGCAGCAGAATCGCTCTCTTCCGGCAACAACGGGCTCTGCAGCAGAGCCGCCGCAGCGTCAAAACCCCGAATCAACGCAGTCACCTCCTGATTGGCCATCGTCTTCCAATCCTTACATTCCAGATCATCCACTCGATAATACTGTCGATCGCCCAAAGTCCTGATGCTCTTGGTCGAAACTCCAAAATAATCATCGAGGTCCAGCGCCGTCCTCCGACCACATTCGAGAGCGTCCCTCAGTTTGGAAAAGTAACTGTTATGGCCTCTCTCGTAAGCCAACGAGCAGTTGTCATGCTGCCGGCTTTCTTCCAATCCGCTAGATGGTATCCACATGCACGAAGAGTAGCCCAGTACCAAATGCTTGAAAACATCGGATCGGCGGGAAAGAAAGGAACGGTCCATTTCCATAATTTTGTCATTGATTATCCGGTGGAACAAGAGTTTTCTGCAGAAAAAATCATATTACTTTTTATAAATTTCAACTTGACAAACGGATAAAAATATGCGCTTACTTTGCTTTGGTCTGGTGAACCGGAACTTCGTGCTCATGTTCATTGTTGATAATAACTGACCGATTGTGCATTTCCGTCCTGAAGTTGTCACCGATTACTTCGAGGCGCATCACAGCTGCTTGTAGGTACGCTGAAGTGAAAAAATAAAATTTAATCAATTCAAATTCATTAAAATTTTGAATTCGGCTCCGGAATTACCTATCGATATGTTTGCTCTATGAAAGTCCTCTTGGTAGTGAGCCATGAAGTTCTCAAAAGCCTTTTGAATCTCTTCGACATAATCTTCAATGTTCATGGGCAAAAGGGACGAGTCTGCTAGCAAGACTATCACAGCTGACATTATTCGACCTGAAAACAAGAGCCACAAAACACGTTAAAAATGGAAACGAAACTTGTTTCTCACAGTTGCTCGGTTTCCCGCCACCTGCCGAAGGCTTTGCGGATTCATGTCCTGCAAACTTGGAAAGCCTGCGGTTCTGAAGCACTCGATGCCACATCAAGGAACCTTTGCATATTTAAACGTTTTGTGGTTTTCCTGTTCCCCGAAAAACCTCTTCGGATTCTTTATTGTCCCGCCATTTACCACCACGTACTTGCACTTATTTGACTTTCTCCACCGACGTCTACCATTTCTATTCCGCCTATAAATTTCAGCTCAACGTTTTATACCTTGACGTTTCTCAGACTTTCTCCTTAGTGAGAGCTTTAACACACTAAAATAATAAGAGAAACCCTACTTCCTAAAACCCTTTGCTTTATGTACACAATTCCCCACACACTTTCCCCTTCCTTAACCAAAATTTCATGGTGTGCACACATACACACGTGTGTGGGTGTTTCAAAATTCTCTAAGCCCGTTTGTTTTTGTGTACAAGTTGTTCACCGAATATGTGCCCATAAACGTGATGCATTTACATGCATTTACTCTTTCTTTACCTTGCAAAATATATATATATATACAGGGCAGTAAATTTTATTTACAGTCGCGCGCCTCTGTCTTATTACCTAAAGCGCTTAGCATAAGAGGCGTAGCAGTAAAAAAATTGAAGCTTCTTTCTCTCTCCGTATTAGGTTCACAATGAACAAAGTTTTCACGCTGCAATAACTGATAATATTACATAGAGTATATATTCGGCGGTGGCGGCAGCAGGACTTTTTTAATTCTAACAATTTATGAGTTTCTGTTTATAAGTTTTTCAAGTGTCATATGGGCCAAACTGGCGACACAACTCACCTAAAGCTTCCGAATTTTCAAAATTAGGGTCCACGAGTCTTCGGAAGTTTTCAAAGGTGTCGAAAGACGTGTGGAACAGCGGGTAGTCAAAGCCCTGGAAAAAATACGCGTAATAATAATTTAGTGCCATGTGACTTTTTTGTACTGTAGAAGAGTGGAGCTTGAAAAAGGGTGAAAGTTTCCAAGGAAATCTATGACCGAGACCGGCAAGAAAGAACGACAGTAATCAAGATAATGTTCGTCGAAGGGTGAATTGGATCTGTTTGAAACGGGAAGAAATACTTGTTGCTGGGGCATGAGAACAAAAGTTGGGGAGTAGCGTGAAAATAGAAAGTGATTTTCCGAGTAAGTACACACGTAATGTCATTGGCGAAAGAAATGACTGAGAGTGATTTGTTCAAAGTCGGTACAAAAGAGAGTATTCGAAGAGAGCAAAACAAAAACAGATATTTTTCAATAGCTTCTGTAATAGAAAGTTGAGAGGGAAAGTTTGAAGAATAGTACAGTTTTGCTCTAGTTTTGCATTCAAGTTTTGCTAAAAGAGCATAGTTTCGATGAGCAGGAAAAATCAATTTTTTTTACGGGGATCATGTGCAAAATAACAGCATTTTGAAGTAAATTTGGGCCAGTCAGTCCAGAAAAAAATTGTACCTTTGGACTGTTGACAACCGTAGGCCTCATAAACGGTATCCCCAAATTCCCCAAAAAGGCAAATGAAGGCTCGTCACTGCTCAGCACCGACAAGTAGTCGATTGGCGACGAAACCATTGGTACTTGGACCCTTGGACCTGAAGCAGGATTTTTTGAAGTCTCGGCCTCAGGCTTTTGTATTGGTACTTCTGAGGATGGTGAGACCTCTGCTGACCCTATTGTTGCATCCAAATGCTTCACTTTGGCGACCGCCTTTTTTACGGCTTCTCGCAGGACGGGCGAAGAATATACCCGAAGTGTTTGGTTCCCTTGAAGTACACGTGTCAGGTCTATGTATGCGACGGCTCTTGAAGAAATTTCAAAGTGGTGTTCCTGCAAAATCAACAGCGTTATCATGGACATACAAAGTCTTGAGAACATTAACCGCATGGACAACTTCATCCAGCCATTGCTTCTCCATAAGCACCATAAGCCAATATTGACTTTTGAAAGCAAACACAATTTTTTTCTTGAATACATACAAGTAAAAACGTTTATGACAAAAAATATAAAAACTATTGACGAGAAAAATTCTACTTTTGTACGTGTACAAAACTAATGCCCGTTGGGGCATTAAACATTAAGTATTCGGTCTGCAGTTTCTGAAATTCGTTCTCTAGCAGCTAGTCAGTTGTTGTTATGTGGAGGCAAATATGAAAGAAGCCAGGAATTGAAAGAAATAATAAAAATTCAAGCCAAATTGCACATACCTGAAGCCAATGGGAAACACCCGAGGCAGCATAAAGGTTTCCGTCCCATGAAATGAAAAGAATTGAACGTCTGGTCCTCCAACCTTTTGTCGCCATATTGGCAAAAACACGGGCGATTTCCGTCAAGATGGCCAGACCGGCGCCAGGGTCGCCAGCGCCGTAAGTCCAAGAGTCGTGTGAGCAGCCGACAATAATGTACCTTAAAAAATTAATTCAGTTTGCCAATTACAGGAATTAAAGTTTCTCTAATTTTAGCACAGTCTTTATTTGGCGAAACTTATCTTCGTGAAAGTTTATATATAAGCATAAGCAAACTACGGATCGAATGTCAAGGCTCAAACGGCTTCTTGATCGGATCGATTTTCTCGCCGCTTGTTAATTAATGACACCGATATATTTCCGTCTGTATCGCGTAACCTGAGAAAGTCTGTTGTGGAAACCTAATCCCACAAATGGGCAAAAGTCTATTATTCGCGATACACAGCCGGAGTGAAAGTGAAAAATAACTTTATTCCCTACCGACAAGGAAAAACAACCAACAAGCAATTTCTATTAGAAGCAGGCAAGCGTGTTAGAAACAGCAAAACTTGACGTAAGAAACTTTAGACGTTAGTGGTTGACCTAATTTCATCTACCAGTCGAGTTAATAAAGAAACAAGTATTTTTTGAATTGCAGAATACAAATTTTGCCGCCAAACTCCGTTACTAAATTCAACTGCCAAAGCCCAAGTAACCTGGTATTGGAATTTCTTGTTTGCGTGTTTCTAACCCCTTAACAGAATATATTAAGCGATAATTTCTCACTCAGTCTACTACTGATTGAGAAAACGAGATTGGCTGCTAGTTTTGCAAGTTTCGCTACACTGTTGCTGTCTGTTCATTTTTCTCGACTCATATTTCACACCGTTAGGGTCTTTATCTACAGGCGCACGCCATACATTACACTCTTTCCTGCCGTTCCCTTTTGATAACAGTGGGAAAATACATTACTGAAACGTCTGGAGAAAAAATTAAGCTGGCATTTACACACTACTCAATTTTGCCATACATATTCGGAGCAACTCACCTGTCCGACTCCCAAGCCCCTGGAATAGCAGCAATGACGTTATAAATGGAGCTACTTTTTGGTTCGTTAAAAAGGCGAAGATGGGCTTGCTGAACGCCCCCTAGCGAGTATGGCACGTTCAGTCCTCCTTTCCACTCCTTGGGAGTCCTCTCAGCACCGCCCAACATCATTAATCTATTGAGGTAAAAATGATATTTCAGTCTCAAATCATTAATTACATCTGACTCAAATTCTGACTTGTATATATACCTGAATAAGTATTCTGCGTCGCTAGCACTAACAGTATGACACGGCATGGTCAACTTGGTCCTTCGTTTCTAAAAAATATTTTTATTCGTATTAAATTCCGAAATAATTCTACCCAGCCCTGATTTGAACTATGACTCACCTGATATTCATGAATCTGCCCCAACGTCAGTAGCGAAGCGCGTCTAACCGCAGTGGGAGGCATATCCGGTCCAAAATCACTTGGATCCGGGTAAAACACAATACCTCCGATCCCGTACTTGCCAGCTGTTGCCGCCTGGAACCGACCAAAATTTATCCCGACTAACATTTCAATTCTCCACTCGTTCCACTCTTGCCCACCAACTTTTTGCAAACTTACAATTTTTGAAGGATGTACGTCGCCAAAGCGTACGAGGAGGACGGAACCGTTCAACGGCATTTGGATCCGGTCCAAATACTGCAGGTCCTTCCTCGTCCCATAGTGTCCATAAATAAGCGTCCCTGTAGAATTGAGCAAGAGTCAGTCACTTTTACAAAAGAAAGCACACGCAAACAAGGGAACAAACCAGAATAGTACTTTTCCCAAACATCATTCCGCACTTTTCTCTTATGCTACACACCATATTTTCTTCTTGATTCTTCGCACAAGTTACTTTTTTTTCGTCCGTTTCGCAACTCTTATTTGGCGGAGAAAACAATCCAAACACACAAAATATATATATTTCTTTCTATAGCTGTGACTGTGACAGTCTTATTATTTTGTCTTGAGGACCTTTGCTTCAAGCTGCCGGCACATTGGAGGAAAATTATATTCCCACAACGACGCGCTATGCGACGTTCGTTCCAAAAGCCTTCTTGGACGGACCGCGGACAATTTGAAAAAATTCTGTCTCATAAATCCATCACTTTCGCACTCGCCGCGGATACACTCGGGAACCTCATCGAGTTGTATAAAAATTTTATCAACTCGTCCAATATTGCCGCGGTCCGCCGCAATTCCGACAAACGGCACAGATCTACAAAAGATTCAGTCTTGCATGTAATGCAGAATACAAAAAACTCACATTTTTTGTTTCTCTTTTTGTACAAGTAAATATATATTTTTTTGTATCACGAATACAACAGTAGCAGTGTTACAATATTTTTCTAGAGCCAATTTAATATTCTGCCTGCATCATCATATTCCCAGTAGAAGGTAGAAAAACACCTTTTTCTTCTGTACATAACTGCGTGTATTCAAGGCAACTTTCTACTTTCTCGACCAGGTTGATTCTGGAGCCAACCAACAGTTCCTCTTCTCATGATCATTATTCTTTGGCGGACTTTCACTCTATTTAATTAACGCTTTTTCTCTCTCTCAACTTCTCCTTTCAGAAAAAGGGCAAGCTTCTCTCCTCATCGAGAAATTGATTGATTACACTTTACGGCTACAGGCCTCTTTCATTCACCGTGTTTGCCCAATTAAAGAACCAATGGAAGTAGCTTCAGCTGGTGAAGTGGCAAAAGTTGAAAAGAATTGCCAAAAGTTCAGCAGGCCACTTGCAAAAGTGTTGGACATTTTGGCAGTAGCCTGTAGTGTTGGCCGAGCTGCCGATATTTCTTATTTTGTTTTCGGCGCCAAATTCAAATATCCCGGCAATTTATCAATATACGTACGTTGGTACATATTACATATAATGCCCATGACAATTCTAGGACTCACCGTTCAAATCAGCTCCTGGCGAAAAGGCCAAAAAAGGTCTGCTCATGGGACCTCGGGCAGATTTGACATCGTCGCCTTCCAACGTTGATGTGTACATTACGGATCCGTTGGCGTCCAGCGCTTGGACAAAATTCAATCCTGTCGTCCTGTAAACAATTCAATTTGTTTGAGTGATAATGATAAAAAGCCGGTTCAGGTTTGACAGAAGCTACAGAGTCTTGGAAAAATCCTTGAAATAAATTGCCTCTTTCGTCTTGTACAATAGCCAATGTTTGCGGTTCTGTTTGTCTCAGTAAAAGGGGTTTTCGCCATGGTGAAAAAAATAAAAAAAGACACACAACAGACACAAGCTCCGCCACAAACCCTGAGACTTTAAAACGAGAAAACCTTGTTTTCTCCAGGCGAGTGAGAGAAAAAAAGCAATCCTGGACAAAAAGCCTTCAAGTGCAAAACAACGTATTTTCTTTGTTTTTTTTCGCAATCCTGGCCTACTGCCCTTATGGTTTTATTACTTGGGGTTTGTGAGAAAAAAGTAGTCGAGATGGAACCATGTGGTCGATGGAAATCTAGGACTTTGGAGGACACAAAAGAAGTTTGGCAACTGGACAAACCACTTTGAGTATGTTGCAAAAGTTGGACAGCGACAACATTGAGTGTATATAATGAAGTACGGTTTTGTGTGTATTTCAGGAGCTTATATTAGCTTACATGTACACTTGTATACTATGACATGCGATATAAATTACTTTCTCTCGCCCAGCTCATGTAGTTTCACATAATCTATTGCAGTTAAACTCAATGAAGCAGCTAATCTTTTTTTCCTTTGCACAATGGAACAGTAAGTGCCATTGTTCGACGTTGAATTTTATGGGCTTTGTTCAAAATTGTGCTTCCGCTACGTCCGGTTTTGTCCCCGTCCGGTTCTTTCATAAAAAGACGTCCGAAGAATTTCAGCTAGATTTTTCGAAAATTTTAGATTTCGCGGCATTTCAAAAACTGGGGACCGAAAAAGGTGAGGAGATGAATAGCCACCTTTGGCCGGAAGGACAGTAAGCTGACACGCGGCCAAATATGCTAAAAACGATCGAATTTCCCGCGTCATAACTCATCCATTTCCTGGACCCATTTCCGTTCCAAGTTCCGAAAAGCACCTTCAAAGTCAACTTTGCCGTTCGCTCATGTAAGTAAGTTTGTGAGTTTGTACGAGTACGCTTTTGAAATATGGAAGTACGCGTGCAACGTAACTCGCCGTCCCTGTCTCAATTACATGGTATTACATAAGCCGGCGGTGGCCCCGATTCGGTCCACCGAATGTGGATGCAAAGGCAAAAGCTCACAGATAAAATGGGCTCTCATGTCTCGTATATTTGCATTCATCGCCTTCTTGAATCACATCCCATTTCCTGGTTCTCAGGAACAATATTCATGGTGAGGTGAATTCGACGAGAGATTCCAACTGACTCCAACTTGAGGTAACCTTGTGTGTGTACTTGAGTCGCTTAGTTGAGTTCAGGCAAAGGTTTGAAATATATAACGTTGTAAAGGCCAGCCGAGAAAAAGAAGGAACTATTCATCATTTAAAGATTCGATCCTTCTGGAGGACTTTATCCCAGTTAAGCCGAAAGGTTTAGGCTTCACATGGAGGTAGACGTTCAACTGTGGGATTTCTTATGCATTTGAAAAAGAAGCGGGTTATAGGGAGCGGAACATGCCGATTTAAAAGCGTCTTAGAAGGGTGGATTTACACCCTTGCAAAGCGTTAAATCCGAGAGGTTATAAGCACAAGCGAGCAGTTTTTGCATCATAACACTGGGTTCTGTAACTTTTGCTATTTTTCGGCTATTGTTTACTTGTCCTTGTGTTAGAATTCGAGAGGAAAACAATTTAATTGAGCAGTTATTCAAGATTTTGGAAAGTGTTCACTATTAAACACAATTCAGTTAGTTGGGCTGTTAATCTGATTGAGTTCTTTAACGTTTCAAAGTAATAGTTTCTAAATTCTAATAGGCTTACATTTTGTATTTTAGTCGAATTGGTTTAATGGATACCATAGTAGCTATAACTCGAATTTCGAACGAAACTTTCAAAGATACAGTTATTTTGTGTCTCCCGATAATTTAAAAATTATTGCTGAAAGGCAATCAGAAGGCTGGCGACCTTGGTTGAGGTGAATTCGACAAAATTCAACGTAGAAAGACGCTCGAGTGTACAAAAGGTGCCAACTTTGATGCCTTCGTTCAATGTGGATCGGATTTGTCTTCGAAGAATGTTGCGGCGACGATTGTCTTCGTCGTTAGATCCAAGTCGAATGGAGGCCGTCCTAAGAAATGTCCGTTTGATTTCGTCGAAAGCTGTTGATGCGACGTATCCTCGTTCATAGTTGATGCCGTAAAAAATTAGAGCATAAAGTCCAATCATCAAATTCAATACAGTCGACAGAATACTTTGGCCAAAAAATTCGATCAAAGAGAACAAGCAGAATATGGAGCAAAAAAGTAGAAACTCCTTGCAAGCGAAGATTGTGTCAGCAAAGACGACGTTGCATCGGCGAATCAGAAGTTGATGATGCCGAAGTCTTCCGAATACCTGTTCAGCCCAGTATTTATTCAGTTGCTGCCGCATCGTCAAGGTCTTTTTTATTTCCGCAAGTTGATTGTTGATCATTTCCAAGAGACACACGTGCAGATATACAACGCAAGCAGTCGTTCCTAGCGTCGTAATTACCAGCGCTGATCCCATCATCGACAAACCGTAAACGCCCCAATCCTGGATCGTCGTTGGCCCGGTTCCACTTTGGTCGTACAGAAAGTACAGGTGCATCGCTCGTCCAGTGTCTCCAGCCAGTAGTGGGAAGACGAGAATTGGCGCCGAAATTATTTGCCAGGGCGCAACCCAGAGAAGCAGCGTTTGTTTCGATGGTTTCATCGGCAATGTTGCAGCGTTCGATTTCAGCATGTAGTTCAGCGTTGAGACAAAGAGGTGACGTTCTTGATGGAAATACTTGAGCCACACTGAAATTGAAGTTACTTGACCTGCAAGCACAAATGCATGAATGGAAATGTGGTCCATTCGAATTGATCTTGGGTTGACAATCGTGACGACCAGAGTCGTCAACTGGTACACGCTTAGAACGGCGCCAATTAAGAAAAGGAAGTTGTATAAACGCCAAGCTTTTTTCGATTTCACCAGGCCTATTTCAATGTTCTTTTGATCAACTTAAAGCGGTAAGGATCCAATGCCAGCGTAAAATCCCAGCATCTGAACGGCTCGACGAATGGATTCTTGAGCGGGGCAAAAGCGCTTCAAACGTTCCATTTTTATTTTGTAGTAATGCGCTGTGTAAAGTTGTATTTTGCAATTGATTGGATAATTTTACGTAGGGATGCCGGATTGTCACTCAAGTAGAATCAACAAAATGCATACGTGGAACAACTTAAAATATGTGACATTCACATAAATGAAGACAACGGGGGTATTAAGGCTGACACAATGCCAACTTCTCTTAAACGCATGTACGTGTCCAAACAGAAAATTTATCTAGAACAATCGGCATTAAGCTAATCTAAAAATTCCATGACATAATAACTCATCTAACACGGTAACCACAAAATGAATGACCATAATTTGATAAAGATGAAATTTTGTGTCATCTAGTGTAGCATTTCTAGGAAGAGGACTTCAAATTCAAGACAAGATGGGCTTCGAATCGAAACAAGTTGTAGCGAATGAGAAGAAGCCATTTCACATCAACTATTCCAACACCGATGGGATAAGTATTGTAAAAGTTCAACGGAAAAAACTCCAGCCATTAGTCTGAAGGCGAGAACCGCCGCCAAATTTATTATTCAGGGCGCAACCCATAGCAGCAGCGTTTGTTTCGATGGTTCCATCAGCAAATTGGGGCGCTCGATTTCAGCATGCATTTGAGCCGTAGCGTTGATAATATCAACTTGATATGAACAGGTGACGTTCTTGATGGAAACATTTCAGCCACACTGAAATCGTTGCTGAATTATCTTAACACTTTTTTTAGATTCTCGTGGACTCAATTACAAAGTGCAATTTATTGAATACCTCATTTGTCTGACTACATTGGATGAAAATTCAACTATTCAACAAGCTTTTGAAAGCCGTATACGTTGGATTGTTTTAAAAATTTGCACTTCAATAAGTTTATGTGTGTTAATTTGTTAGCAAAAATTCTATAAACGTCCAATTTCAAGCATAAACCGGGTATTTCTGTACACGGGTTTATAATTCCATTATACTGATTTGACCACAAAGTGCATATATATAAATTTTATTTCAAACCATCATCTAAAAACGCTCAGCGCCATCATACTTCACAAGAATTGGAGAATGACACAACAATCAGCCAAAATGTCACCAGCTTTCAATAACGCTAGAAAGTAAAACAGTTAAGCTGGCTATTATATAAATATACCTGCATTTCAATTGTTTAAAACAGTTTTTTGAATTGTTGGAAAAGATTTTAATTAATGTTAGCCTTAGAGTGTTTATTGGATTCTAGTGCTAAGTAACATATAAAAATTGATAGATTATTTCCAGGCAAGAACAATGCTGGTTACTTGCTTGATGACAAAATCTATAAAGATCAACATAGACTCTCGTTCAAAAGTATGAAAGCTGCCCACCCAAACGCCCTTGGTCGAAACCGATCGCAGCCTTCGTTCTAACACTGGGTCAATAAAGCACAAGGCTGATACTGCTAACAGTCTATGCTTGACCGTATCGAGGCCCGCACTTACTGCATAAGCTCGATGGAATGTCACAAAGTACCCGAGCGCCGACTGAACGTAAATGGCGACCATAATAGCCAGCAAAAGCCAATTTTGGTGAAAGTCATGGAGCAACACGGCTGACAACCCGGAAATGCTGAGAACCAAGCAGAGGATTTTGAAGACAAAGACGACATGAGCGTTGGCGACGTTGAAGACCTGCAGCATGACCAGGAGCTCTTGAAGGCTTTGCCAAATTGAGATTTTGCTGATCGAAGACTCATTCTCTTGTCTATGGCTAAAATAATGCAAGTTTACTGTTATATATTATTCCAAAAAACGCAAACTTTACTTGTTACATATACCTACCGCTGCTGTATCAGTGTGCCTATGGAGTGTGTCCACATTTCCAGAAACATCATGTGCATAGGAACGACAGAAGTCAAAATTCCAGCCACAGTGAGACAAGTCCAAAATTCCATCAAAACGGCAAGAATGACGAAAGCATAATAGCTCAGCCCATCCTTCAGAAACCCTCTTGTATTAGCCCAAGCCACAACGGAACGGAATGAAACAATCAGTTGAGGATTGGAGGCCAAGAATACAAAAACAGCTGAAGATAGCAACAATGCTGCTGGTGGCAGTAGGGACAAGCCTAAGTTTTGCAAAAGGTGTGACTTGACGTCGTACTTGTATTTCAAGATCGAGTTCCATGTGAGCACAAAACCTTGATTGTGACAGGTAAAAAGCAGGTAGCCGAAAAGTAAGGCAACCAGCATACTCGAAGCAATCAACAAGTACATGGACGCAAATTGCAGATTCCAGAACCCATCAATGAAAATCATCAAAATGAGTGCTGAAAAATTATAAACTGTGTGAACTAACAGAACACAGAGACTCGCAGTCCACAAAATGGGTCTACGACGTCTGGTGTACACTTTTTCACTTTTCACCAGCACAGGCAACCCAATATGTTTTGAGAACCATTGTAGTATTCCGAAGTTCAACTGAACTGCGAATTCGAAGTTGATTTTTTTGTAATCAACAACAACTAGTTTTGCTGCTGTTTGTTTCATATTCTGCAATTTTGATGCAGCCAATACTGTAAAATAATTCATGTCGATCAAAAAGCGACGAGCACGATTTTTCGAAACAACGATAGTTGAAGTAATATTCATACTGCATAAGTTACACCATAGAAAGCTACACTGAGACTATTCATTTTGCTGATCGGGTGCTCTTTACTCATGCCTGAATGTCAAGCATAACCTACACATTATCAACGTCAAACCACCTCAAATATTTGGCACATTGACATAAGCGGAGACGGGTGATTGTTGCTCATCACATGTGACTTCTGAGTGATAAAATGACTGCCTTCTCTGAATGAGTAAAACATGTCAAAACAGTAAATTGATTGAAGACAATGGGCCTTGAGCTAAAGTTACATGCGAACAGCTCATCCGACCATATACATCAACAAAATTGAAAGCTGACTGCTGACGCCAATAACTGTTAGTTTCATTGCAAATTTTATGAACATGAATTAGTAAACTTAAAATTTCAAGGCAATTTGATCGGTAAAAATTTGGCGAAACCTATTCTTGTATCAGAGAAACGGGTTCCAGTGTCTTTGGAAACGTTCGAGATTTTTTCCCACACCTTGTCCCCAGGTTAAAATTCCGGATCGATAGAGAAAGAGATCAATTAAGTTGCTCGTACTAGAAGAGTTTTGTGGTAGTTTCAACCGGAAAATATTGAAGATTTTTACTTAGTAATAGCATTTTGTGTCGATGTTCATAGAAATATGGATCTCTAAACTTCAAAAGTTGTAAATGCAGAATTTATTGCTGAAAGGCAATTAGCAGGCTCGCGACCTTGGTTGACGTGAATTCAACAAAATTCAATGTGGAAAGTCGCTCCAGCGTACAAAAGTTCCCAACTTTAACGCCTTCGTTCATCGCGGATCTGATTTGTCTTCGAAGAACGCTCATCCGACGATGGTCTTCTTCGTTAGAACCAAGTCGAATGAAGGCAGCCCTGAGAAACGTCCGTTTGATTTCGTCAAAGGCTGTTGATGCGACGTATCCTCGTTCATAGTTAATGCCGTAAAAAATTAGAGCATAAAAGCCAATAACCAAATTCAATCCAGTCGACAAAATACTTTGGCCGAAAAAGGCGACTGAAGAGAACAAACCAAATATGGCAGAAACGAGTAGAAACTGCTTGCAGGCGTAAATTGTATCGGCGAAGACGACGTTGCTCCGGCCTCCGGCGAATCAGAAGTTGATGACGCCGAAGTCGTCCGAATACCTGTTCAGCCCAGTATTTATTTTGTTGCTGCCTCATCGTCAGCAGCTTTTTTATTTCCGCAAGTTGATTGTTGACCATTTCCAAGAGACACAAGTGCAGATATACAACGCAAGCAGTCGTTCCTAGCGTCGTAATCACCATCGCTGACCCCATCATCGAGAAACCGTAAACGCCCCAATCCTGAATCGTCGTTGGCCCAGTTCCACTTTGGTCGTACAGGAAGTACAGGTGCATTGTTCGTCCAGTGTCTCCGGCCAGTAGTGGGTAGACGAGAATCGGCGCCAAAATTATTTGCCAGGGCGCAACCCAGAGAAGCAGCGTTTGTTTCGATGGTTTCATCGGCAGAGTCTCAGCGTTAGATTTCAGCATGTAGTTCAGCGTTGAGACGAAGAGGTAACGTTCTTGATGAAAATACTTCAGCCACACTGAAATTGAAGTTACTTGACCTGCAAGCACAAATGCATGAATGGAAATGTGGTCCATTCGAATTGATGCTGGGTTGATAAACGTGACGACCAGAGTCGTCCACTGGTACACGCTGAGAACGACACCAATTAAGAAGAGGAAGTTGTAAAAGCGCCAAGCTTTTTTCGATTTCACCAGGCCTATTTCAATGTTCTTCTGATCAACTTGAAGCGGTAAGGATCCAATGCCCGCGTAAAATCCCAGCATCTGAACAGCTCGACGAATAGATTCTTTAGCGGAGCAAAACCGCTTCAAACGTTCCATTTTTATTTTGTAGTAATGCGCTGTGTATAGTGCAACCTGAATAGTAGATCTAATTATAAACCTGTAGCTTGTTGCTTGAATGATAAAACTTCCAGTGTTTCTAGAAGTATTCATCGCCACATGCTGTCAATGTCGTGACAACGGCGGCCGTTTTGGCTCGACTTGCTGCTGCCCACTGGCGAACTTTCAATGTTCTGTCGAAGCTCTCTTCAATATAATTGAATGAAAAATTACAATGAAGTGTTTTGTTGCTATCTGCACAGTAATTACAATTCAATTTAGTGTAATCTGTGTTTGGCAATTGCCGCTACCATTATATAGATATGAAAAAGCTTTTCTGGTAACGACACTATGAAAACATATATAGAGGAGCAGTCAAGCTATCTTCTACCTTAAGCTGTTTTCTACGTTTCTATAACAAGATCTGAATTGTCCGACTAATTATTTTTGTTTGTTAGTGATTATGCTATTGTGGGAATATGACTTTACGAGATGACAGTCTATATAGACAGTTTGTAATAATTATTCTGTTAGAGGTATTGTGAGTCAAAAGCTTTATGGCAGTCAAGATGATCGTCGAGATACAAGAACATTGGTTGTTTATTTGAGGTCGACGAAAATTAGCTTAAAGTGGCTTCTCGGCTGTGTTTTTAACTCTATCTCTGATTCAATACAGTAGTATAGTTTGTAGTCGGAGAAATAAACGTTTTGAGTGAATTGAATGAAACTAACCAGCACAGGCACGTCGCTATATCGAGAGAGCCAATGTAGTACTCGTACTCCTAAGTTTGAGAGAACAAGAAGTTCATTCTTGGATGATCATCAAATTTATTTGGTGTTCGTTTGATATTTTGCAATTAATCGGGTAATTTTACGTATATAGGTATACCGGAATGTCAAGTAGATGTAAACCCAACAAAATGCATACGTGGAACTACTTAAAATATGTGACACTGACATAAAAGAAGACAGCGGGGGTATTAAGGCTGACACAATTTCTCTGGGAATAAATATACCTGTCCAAACCATAAACTTGTCCAGAAAAATCGGCACTAAGCTAATCTAAAAACTACATGATAGAACAGCTCATCTAACACGGTGATCACAAAATTTATGTCCATTAATTTTGTCAGAAAAATGAAATTACTGTCATCTAGTTTTCGTTGATATGAACAATTGCAGTTCTTGATGAAAATATTTCAGCCACACTAAAATCGTTTCTGAATTATCTGAATACTTTTTGTGGATTCTCGCGACTGAATCCACATAATCCTCACGTTTAGCTAGATTGGATGCAAATTCAACTAGTCAACAGGCCTTTAAAAGCTGTCTAGTGGATTTTTTCACAATTTGCGCTTCAATAGTTGAAGTATATGTGAGGTAATTTGTTAGCAAAAAAAATCCATAAACGTAGAATTTCAAGCAAAACCTGGTATTTCTGTACACAGGTACATAAATCCATGATACAGGTGTGACCACGAAATGCAACGAGAATATAAGTATTTTATTTCAAGCCATCATCTGGGAACGCTCAGTGCCATCGCACAAGAGTTGGAAAATGATACAACAATCTGCCAAAATGTCACCTGCCTTCAATAACGCTAGGAGATAAAATAGTGTATAACTGGCTATTAAATATACTTGCCTTAAACCGCATAAAACAGTTTTTTAAAGTGTTGGAAACGATTTAAATTAGTGTTAGTTTTACAGCTTCTATTGGAATTTAGTGCTAAATGTATGAAAATCGACAGATCATTTCCAAGCGAGTATAATGGTGGTTACTTGCTGGATGACAAAATCCAAGTAGATTAGCATGGACTCTCGTTCAAAGGTATGAAAGCTGCCCACCCAGACGCCTTTGGTCGAGACGGATCTAAGTCTTCGTTCGAAACTTGCATCGTTAGAGCGAAAGCCTGACATGGTCAAAAGTCTATGCTTGGCCGTATCGAGGCCCGCGCTTACTGCATAACCTCTATGGTATGCAACAAAGTACGCCAATGGCGACTGAACGTACATGCCGATCATAATAGCCAGTAAAAGCGAATTTTGGTGAAAATCTTGGAGCAGTATTGCTGACAACGCAGTTATACTGAGAGCCAAGCTAAGTATTTTAAGGACAAAGACGATATGAGCGTTTGAGACGTTAAAGACCCGCAGCATGACCACGAGCTCCTGAAGACTTCGCCAAATTGAGCATCTGCTGTACGACGCTGCACTTTCACTCCGTCTGTTGGCATAATGCAATTCATTGTTATTATTATTATAAGCACAACGCAAGTTGTAGTTGTACTTGTTATACCTACCGCTGCTGAATCAATGTGCCCATGGAACAAGTCCACATTTCCAGAAACATCATATGCAAAGGAAGAACAGTAGCCACGATTCCAGCAACAGCAAGACAGGCCCAAAATTCCATCAAAATGGCCAGAACAACCAGGGTGTAATAGCTCAGCCCAACGCCCAAAAATCCTTTTCTTTGAGCCCAAGCCACCGGGAAACGAAACGAAACAATCAGTTGTGGATTGGAGGCCAGGAAAACAAATACACCAGTAGACAGCAGTAAAGTCGCAGGAGGTAGTAGAGCCAAGCTCCAATTTTGCAAGGGGTGTGATTTGACGTTCGACTTGTTTTTCAAGATTGAGTTCCACGTGAGCACGAAACTTGAAGTGTGACAGGTGAAAAGGAGATAACCAGCAAGCAATGTAACCAGCATACTGGAAGCAACCAACAAGTACATGGCCGCAAAGTTGGGATTCCACAATTCGTCGATGAACAAACTTGAAATGAGTACTGCAGAATTACAAACGGTATGAGTCAAAAGAACACAGAGAGTCGAAGTCCGCAAACCGGGTCTCTGAAGACTGTTATATACTTTTTTGTTTTTCACCAGCACAGGCAAGCCGATGTATTTTGAGAACCTTTGTAATATTACCAGGTTCAAGTGAACTGCGAATTCGAAGTTCATGTTTTGATAATCAGCTAATTTCATAGCTATTGGTTGAATATTTTGTAGTTTCTCGTTCAAAAGCTTCATTTTAATTAACAAACTTGGTTTGAAGACTTTCAGTTAACAACTTTTGATATTTCAATTCAAGGTTTGTGCTCTACACAAAAGACTGAAAGCAATTGCTCTTTTTCGAACTTCTCAAATGATTCAAGATCCACCATTGAACGCTACACTGCGAGTAACTCTAAAATCGCGACTTTCACCTGCGAATACCGGTATGCCACGTAGAACCAACAGAAGCCGACGTGGAACCACTTAAATCATGGACATTGATGTAACTATAGACAGCAGTGCCATTAAGGATGACAGAATGTCTTTTCTGGAATAAGTATACCCGTCAGAACTAAACAAATCTAACCTCAAATGGAAGTTTATATATTGTTTACTCAATTTGGTTACGCAACATTGGCTTTTGTATATTCTACACATCAAGAGACAAAAGTGAGAACCGAAGCGGGAAATTGGAACCACATTGAAAAACATGGAAATCAAAGTCCCGCCAAACCAACGCCAGCCACTATTCACTTATGACGGCAAATTGAATCCATGAATAGAAATCAGTCATAGGACAAGAATGAATATTAATTTATGGAAAACAAACACAAACCTGGTCAGAACCGTTTTGTACTCTTCCACGCGAACAGACAGCCCATAACTTCTCCACAGGTCCCGAATTGCCATGGCCATACTTCGTCCTTCCGTCGTTCCAGGCATGTGAAGTTCCTGACTCATTCGCCTGTAAAAAACATGAAGAATTATTACATTGCAAAAACAACTCTCTTCAATACTTTCACCGGTAAATATACATCCAAGCAACCAATTTCTGCGAACAAGATTTGCGAAGCGTAACAGCAAAATCTAGAAAAGTAGCAAATAAAAACGTTATGGGATGGTAACGATTATAACTGATGGTGAAAGCATGTTTTTTGCCCTCGTGTAATCGGCAAAGAAAGCTTGGTTCCTCGAAACTGTTCCGCTCTACTTGCTTAAAACGGCGAGACGGATTTTAAAATGTTTTTTTATGTATACAAACAGTAGGACGTTCAAAGGAAGAAAATGTGAGGTTTTTACCTGCTTCTATTGGCAGGACTGAAGAAATATATAACTTTTGACATTCTTATAGAAGCAATGTTCAATATGTACACTGATTTCACAACATACATTTTTTCGATCAAAATTTGAACCACAATTTTTCTGCAATTAATTCTTTTGGACACTGGTTTGCAGAACATAGTCCATTGGTACTTATTCAAAACCCACGTCGAGCTGAAATTTGGAACTTTCACTTAATTTTTAAGTATCAATTTATTGCTCTCAAACCTTCACCAAAAAGCCTCACATGAATATATTTTTACGAAATTTAGCCCACCTTCTCAGTCTGTTTATCATAAACGCTTTTACTCCTCCATCAAATTCAATTGTCCTGCATAATATACTACTATTTCTTGGCGCTTCTCTCTTCATTGCGCCATTCTTCCAACCTTATTTTCAAAAGCCCAGCAAGAAGCCGTGTTTAGCTTTACGTCAATAAGCTTGCAGCCATTTTATTAGAGCTTCGGGGACTCTTCTTCTTTGGATCTCCAAATCCATGTTGCGGACTTGACTCAGTTGCCGTCGTCTTTTGGCATCTACTTTTGCCTGCAGTAGAAATTGTTTTTGAAAAACGTCAGTCGAGTCCCAGTGG
>JAQGBJ010001670.1:0-21266 GCA_034698345.1 Sphaeridia pumilis
CGCCGAAAGGCCGCAGTGTCCTTACGGACGCACTTGGATGTTCACTGGACCAACTTGCGCCATCTACACGATTGGTCGAAGTCTCAACGCAACAATCATACCATCAACACCTCCGTCACTGAGAGCCAACAGACTTCTGGTTTCCACAATCAGCATCAATAAGTACGGACACTTGTCGATTCTTCGAAAAATATTCATGTCGGAATACACGGAAACTGTTATGGAGTGGATACCTGTGGGCTTCATGTCTCAGCAGTTTTCGTTTGTTCTGGTACACGAAACTGAAGTGGCGTCAGTAACGGCGTTGTGGAACCCATTCGATCTTGCCACGTGGATTTCCCTCTTTGCTACTACTTTATTTTTGATGGCCTTTTACATTTGGATGTACCGTCACACGGACTCGCAATGGCCCAATGCATCTCAGGGCCTCAAGGGTTTTTTCACATTCGCGTGCCTTTTGGTGACTCAAGGAGTGGAACCAGTTTGGTTCCTTCGAAGTTCAACTGTCTTCAGAATTACACTGGGCGTTTGGGCGCTCGTTGTGGTCGTCGTAAGTGGAGCGTATCAGGGAGCAGTGGCTTCGATGTTGGCACTTCCATCGACACCAACGGTGCCTCAAGGACTCAAGGGCTTGGCAGCCTTCACGGGATCCGTGGTGACCACCACTGCGTACATGGATGTGGAATCACGTAAAAAGAAGTCGCTTGTGCATAACCGAATCAGCGTCATATTGAAGAAACCAGAGGAGCCAAACTTGGAAGTTATGCAGGAGTTTGATACGAAGCTTGTGTACTTGGCATCGCCACTGGAGAACTTGATTTTGTATCAGACAAACAAGAGTATTCCGGTCGTTGCTGAAAAGTTTAATAGTAGCAGTAGGACATGGAATGAGGAGCTGAGCAAGAATTTTGTGTACGTAGGTTTCAGTGATGAAGTATCAGATTTCGAGATGATGGTACGAGGTTCTGGTATTCCAAAGTCAACTCTGAGGGGCCAGCAATTGTATTTGGCGACTGAGGTTTTGCCGATTTTAGTCCAGAGGAATGCTTTTGCGGGTGTTTTTAGTGGGAAGATGTTCCAGATATTTGAATCTGGTTTGTACCATTTTTGGGACCAAAGGTTCAAGAGGCTGTACACAGTTCGAAGGAACTGGCGACTTGTTGATGCAGCTTGGAATTTGATGCTGGAGACGCCAGGGTACAATGTTTCATCGAATGTGTTGGTGGAACATCCATTGAGGAACTATGTCAAGAGGAGAAATTATCTTGTTCACTTGTTCAATGATTATATGTCGAGCTCCAGCGTGAATCTCAAGGTTGAAGTAGAGCCCAGGGTGTTGGAATATGATTCCATCAAATTGGTCTTTGCTGCTTTGCTAGTTTTTTCAACTGGAGCTGGACTCATTTGGCTGGTTGAGCTGGCTAACGGTTGGTGGAGTAAGAATTGGATACACTAAATGAATAGAATATTATTATTTATGAAGAATGTGCTGAGGATATCACAATGCACCAAATCTTGAATCAAATAATTTAAAATAGTTTCAACCAACAATTACAATTTATTCCATTAAAAATTTAAAATCTTTGGGGTTACATGCATAGTATATATGAATCTCTAACATGAATGCAAGATGTATCATTTTGTTCTTATAATTCATGAAAGAATAACTTGCAGTTTCCCAGGACTCCTCAGCAGGCACTTCGGCCCTTCGGTATCAAACACTTGTATTTGATCGCTGAGTCAAACTTGTTCCTGCCTCGGCTGGCGCCGCCACTAGCAAACTCTTTGCTGTGTCGGAACGAGAATCCAGCCTTTTCTACAACCAAGTTTGGTCCAAAATACGTCTTGAAGCCTTGGGGTGTACCGAAATTGGGGGCGAATTCATGATTAGGTGTCATAACGATTGCTCCCGCTCCTTCCTCAATTTTCTTAAGAAGGATTGCAGTATAGTGTGCATGAAAGTCAAAATCAATCACGAAAACGTCCGCCTTTGTCTTTTCAAGCTGATCGTAGTTCACACCGAGAACCTTATTGAACCATTGTTGTAAATATTGCAGTGTTTTACGGTTGGGATAGGCATAGGCATTTACTAGTGCGACAGTTTTCAAACAATCGCCACTGACCCACTCAAACATGTTTTCCAGAAACCGAGCTCGATCCGAACCTTTTTCAGAGAAAGGTTCATTTGCGAGCAAATTATAATGACCAGCTCCAATTACTCGACCTTTGCCGTATCGGCCGCCTGCAACAGTCGTTGTTTTGTTGCTTTCGAGCAATTTGAAAGCTGTTGTTCCATTGACATCGATGAAACCGTAACCTTCGTGAGTGAACACTGAATGGACGCAGTTGAGAATTTGGCTTTGATCCTTTCCTGAAAAATTGCATTTCAGTAAGCTTTATATATTCTAGAGAAATTTTCGAGTTTTTAAAAATCACCTTTTTGGCTCTGAGCCAGAGCACGTTGAGGAGCTTGGTAGGCGAGAATGAGAATGAAGGCCAGCAAAGGAAACGGTGGAAGAGACGCCATTTTGGAAGTTGATCGCAGTCAAGTTTGTGGTTCCTGATGCTGCCGGAGGCTGAAGACGCTGCTGTTGTTGTGGAGCCGATGTTCTCAGTCGACGTGGAAGTTTGAGATTTATTAAAAGCTTTTACGGCAGCTGCAGGACGAAGCCCATTGGTAGAGCCGAAGTTAGGTTGGCTGTTTTTATTTGCCATTGTCATAATACAATTTGCACAGAAGCTCTTAGAGACACATGTACTTCTTTTAGATTTGCAGATATCTAAAAGAACAACTTTTATAAAGTTGAATTAACCTCCGGCGAAAAGAACAAAGTTTGAATTGCATGAAGTTTAATCATCAATTTTTTCCCAACAAACAAGAATAAGTTTGAGATCATGATCATTTGGATAGAATAGCACTTTAACTTCAACCCTTAAAAATGGCGTGTCTATGTTGACGGACTTGGTTGGCATCTTCAACATGTTTGTTTTTCGTTAGCAATGACATTAATGACAATGAAGCAATCGTCTTATGTCAGAACCTGATATTCAAGTGACATAATTCAATACTTCAGTAAACAACGTACATGCAAAATACAAATATAGTCGTCGTGTTTCACGTTTCCTCGAACCCAAAAGACATAAATATGTCGTAGGTTCCACCGAAAAGCATCTACAATGGACAATTTTGAAATTGCAGCTTTGCTGACTTCCCTCCTGCTGTTGGCACCTCCAACCATTTCCCACCCCGCACTTGGAAATCCCGAAGAAATTTCAAAACTGTCTCCCGACCTTTTTGAATTGACTACCAGCGTACTAGCCATTTCAAAATCCTGCTACTTCAAAGCCTTCCTCTATTTACCTGCAACAGCTTCCAACTTCACCAACGCCAGCCTCGAAGTCCTCATGAGCTTGGACCTTGGGAACCCCATTACAATTCAGTCTATCAATTTAACAGCTGTTCGTACCGCTTTTGCCAGAGGAGCGAATCGAACAAACTTTTCAGATTTTGACCATCTGAACCCTCGAAACAAAATCGACGGATCTGAAATGCACTATCGCGTTTGCAGTGCGACGATAATTTTGCCATACCTGAACATCGAGTCCGATGAAGCTTCTCCTTTGAACTTCCTTTACTATTTTGTAACCCTTCCGATAATCTTGAGACACAACCTTCGTCCCGACGAACTCGTCTTTTTGCTCGACCCTTCAGAGCCCTACTATTTGGGCTCTGACGCCTTCCAAGGGAACCATTTCATCTTGTCTTACTACATTCCCTCAATCGTCGTTATGATTCGTTACCGTTCTTGGAATTGGGCTGTGATGGGTTGCTACAGGTGCAAGACTTCCTTGGTTCCACCTGAAAACGTTCATCAAGGCCGTTTTGAACTTGGACTGGAGCATGCGGACTTGGGGCTGATTCGCCAACTTCATTCTTCGGGGTTTAACAATTTACAGGGAGATGGAATCCACTTGACACTTGATGAAGTTCCAACTTGCCCGAGGTTCAAACCGAGTCCAGTAGATTGTTCTTTGGTGGTCATCGCCACTGATTTAAATGCCACTTTGCTGAGCCAGGACTATCGAAGTTCAAGTGGTGTCCGAACGCTCGGTCAAATAACCGCGAAAACTTATGGCACTTGGGATTTGTACAAATCCATATTCACACACACCATGTCGGAGAAGGAACGAGTATTTTCCTGGGTGCCTTGGGGAGACTCCAAAGTGTCCTTCACGTTCATTACAGTGACGGATGTTCGAACTCGGACGGTTTCGGCATTATGGGCGCCGTTGGATAACTGGACGTGGGCGGGCGTCGGAGTCTCCGTTTTGATGGTTTCAACTGCAATTTGGCACTACGGCTTTCGCCAGTGTCAGCAAGTGAAGAAGATCCGCGTCAGGCTGTCGACTTTGGTTCTGTACGTTGTGAAGCTGCTGTTGGACCAAGGACAGCTACCGAGCAAGTTGATCAAATTCAGGTTCGTCAGAATCGCACTTGGTTATTGGGCGTTGATGGCCCTGGTCATTGCGGGTGGCTACAAGGGCGCTGTATTTTCAACGATTACAAAACCAACTCGCCCGGTTGTACCTCAGTCGATCGAAGAGCTGATTGCGTACAGAGGCGATATTGTCACTACAGGCAGCTATAAGAATGAGAGCGCAGGTGTGAGAATGTCCATTATTCACGACGCTGTCAACGGCTCGCGCCGAAGCTTCCAGAAACGGAACTTCAGCGAAACAGACATTGACAGTATTCTGCAGGTTCAGACCCAGTTTACCGACAAAATCCGCTTTATTTCTTCCCCTCAGAGCGATTTCATGCTTTCATTGGTTCGAAAAGTGGGGTTGAAGACCAGGAAGCATTACGCAGAAGCTCCTGAGCAAACGTTCAGACTTTCAGAAAACCATGTTTTGGTTGATGAAGTTTCGAAAGTGGTCATGTACCATGTAATATTCAAAAGTTTGGCCCTGGACAAAGCTGCCGTCAGAGGAGGTGATCTGAATCTGTTTTCTGAAGTGATTCCGGTTTTGGTCCAAAGTACGCTGCTGGAGCTCATGTTTGTTCCGAAAATGTTTCACTTGGCCGAAGCGGGATTTCTTCAGTACTGGACAAGGAGAAAGAACCAGTTTGATATTGTATCGAATTTAAAGGAGCTTCAGGTGTCGTTGAAATCGAGCTTCTTCAATGAATCTGAAGCTCGAAATGGTTCTTCAGATGAAGAGAAAGCAAGCTCGGAAGCAATACAGAATTTCATCAAACGTCGAAATTTGATGGTTCATCTTTTTAACGATTTCCATTCTTCGAGTTGCGTGGATTTGAAGACTTCAACTGTTGTACATACTTTGGGGCTTGGGACAGCTTTCAAGATTTTTGGGGTCATTTTAGGTTTGATGGGGGTAGCGCTGTGTGTGTTTGGAATCGAATGTTTTCATCTGAATCAGCGCCTGGATATACCTTTTACGTGGTGAAAGTGGGCGAAAGCTGCGGTGTAGAATATAGGATTACATATATTTATATCGTTACTATGAGAGCACTTGTTGACAGTTGGTTATATGTTTCAGCAAGAACTTCAACTTACAAATATATACACGTCACACAAGGATGTTAAGAGTTTCATTAAGAGTCCACATCGAAGCACTCATTGATGTTTGTATATCATCAAGCCTTTTCAGTCGTCCGGTAATTTCAGTTGATTGAGTGCCAACTCAGACTTCAGACCTCAAGCGATTATTATGACAACTTCAGTGCAGTCGACGTACTGGTAGACATTCCCCGCCAAATACATTTTTGCTACGATTTGTAGGAATCGGCAAGCAAAAATGGCGGTGGCTCCAGAACCCTTCCTCCTGGCTTTCTTGCTATTCGCATTGGCAACTTCAACAACCAGATGCCAACCAACTCTTCAGGACCCTGCGGAAATTTCAAGGCTATCTCCTGAGCTCCTTGATTCCACCGTCGGAATACTCAAAATAACAGAATCTTGCTACCTGAAAGCACTTGTCCTTCTGCCAGTTACAACATTTTACAACTACTCCAACGCCAGTTTGGAGCTCCTCCTCAACTTGGACCTGCACAACCCAACATGGATTCAAACTCTTAATGTAAGCACTACGAACAACGCTATGGCGAGAACAACCGAATTGAACAACGCTTCAGACTTCAAGCATCTGATACCTCGCCGGAACATCGATGTGGCCACAATGCGCTACCATCGCTGCAGCGTCACCATTATTTTGCCGTATTTGGATCCTGCGTCCAGGTATATTCCAGCCGTTCATTTCTTCCACCACTTTGGCTACCTCTCCGAAGTCTTGGGGCGCAAGGTTCTTGCTACAGATGTCACCCTCCTCCTTGACCCTTCAGATCGGTATAATTTAGGCTACTTTGAAGCTTTCCGAGGGCTGCATTTTCGGCTCTCTTACAGCACGACGTCTATCAACATCCTGGTGCGGTATCGATGTTGGCCATGGGCTGTGATGGCCTGCTACCGCTGCCCAGTTTCAGATCAGAAAGGCCATATTCTTCTTGATTCTTCAAAACAGATTTTGAACCTGGACGTCGTTCGATCACTGCACACTTCGGGATTCCGAAATGTGGCTGGTGACGGGATATCGATTTACCCAAGCTTCATGCCGTTTTGCAGGCGATTGAATTCGAATCCAATCTTTTGTTTCCTCAGAACGATCGCCGATGCTTTGAATGCAACTTTGCTACCGGGTGGCTACTACTTGGGCGAAGGCAAGAGTTTGCTGGGACATGTCCGAACACATTCTTACGGCACTTTGGGCTTGTACGAATCGATATTGACGTATACGCTATCGGCGGGAAAAAATAGTCACTCTTGGGTGCCGTGGGGAGATCAAAAAGTAGCGATTGGGTACGTCGCAGTGACGGATGTTCGAACTCGAACGGTTTCGGCGCTGTGGGCGCCGTTGGATAACTGGACGTGGGCGGGCGTCGGAGTCTCCGTTTTGATGGTTTCAACTGCAATTTGGCACTACGGCTTTCGCCAGTGTCAGCAAGTGAAGAAGATCCGCGTCAGGCTGTCGACTTTGGTTCTGTACGTTGTGAAGCTGCTGTTGGACCAAGGACAGCTACCGAGCAAGTTGATCAAATTCAGGTTCGTCAGAATCGCACTTGGTTATTGGGCGTTGATGGCCCTGGTCATTGCGGGTGGCTACAAGGGCGCTGTATTTTCAACGATTACAAAACCAACTCGCCCGGTTGTACCTCAGTCGATCGAAGAGCTGATTGCGTACAGAGGCGATATTGTCACTACAGGCAGCTATAAGAATGAGAGCGCAGGTGTGAGAATGTCCATTATTCACGACGCTGTCAACGGCTCGCGCCGAAGCTTCCAGAAACGGAACTTCAGCGAAACAGACATTGACAGTATTCTGCAGGTTCAGACCCAGTTTACCGACAAAATCCGCTTTATTTCTTCCCCTCAGAGCGATTTCATGCTTTCATTGGTTCGAAAAGTGGGGTTGAAGACCAGGAAGCATTACGCAGAAGCTCCTGAGCAAACGTTCAGACTTTCAGAAAACCATGTTTTGGTTGATGAAGTTTCGAAAGTGGTCATGTACCATGTAATATTCAAAAGTTTGGCCCTGGACAAAGCTGCCGTCAGAGGAGGTGATCTGAATCTGTTTTCTGAAGTGATTCCGGTTTTGGTCCAAAGTACGCTGCTGGAGCTCATGTTTGTTCCGAAAATGTTTCACTTGGCCGAAGCGGGATTTCTTCAGTACTGGACAAGGAGAAAGAACCAGTTTGATATTGTATCGAATTTAAAGGAGCTTCAGGTGTCGTTGAAATCGAGCTTCTTCAATGAATCTGAAGCTCGAAATGGTTCTTCAGATGAAGAGAAAGCAAGCTCGGAAGCAATACAGAATTTCATCAAACGTCGAAATTTGATGGTTCATCTTTTTAACGATTTCCATTCTTCGAGTTGCGTGGATTTGAAGACTTCAACTGTTGTACATACTTTGGGGCTTGGGACAGCTTTCAAGATTTTTGGGGTCATTTTAGGTTTGATGGGGGTAGCGCTGTGTGTGTTTGGAATCGAATGTTTTCATCTGAATCAGCGCCTGGATATACCTTTTACGTGGTGAAAGTGGGCGAAAGCTGCGGTGTAGAATATAGGATTACATATATTTATATCGTTACTATGAGAGCACTTGTTGACAGTTGGTTATATGTTTCAGCAAGAACTTCAACTTACAAATATATACACGTCACACAAGGATGTTAAGAGTTTCATTAAGAGTCCACATCGAAGCACTCATTGATGTTTGTATATCATCAAGCCTTTTCAGTCGTCCGGTAATTTCAGTTGATTGAGTGCCAACTCAGACTTCAGACCTCAAGCGATTATTATGACAACTTCAGTGCAGTCGACGTACTGGTAGACATTCCCCGCCAAATACATTTTTGCTACGATTTGTAGGAATCGGCAAGCAAAAATGGCGGTGGCTCCAGAACCCTTCCTCCTGGCTTTCTTGCTATTCGCATTGGCAACTTCAACAACCAGATGCCAACCAACTCTTCAGGACCCTGCGGAAATTTCAAGGCTATCTCCTGAGCTCCTTGATTCCACCGTCGGAATACTCAAAATAACAGAATCTTGCTACCTGAAAGCACTTGTCCTTCTGCCAGTTACAACATTTTACAACTACTCCAACGCCAGTTTGGAGCTCCTCCTCAACTTGGACCTGCACAACCCAACATGGATTCAAACTCTTAATGTAAGCACTACGAACAACGCTATGGCGAGAACAACCGAATTGAACAACGCTTCAGACTTCAAGCATCTGATACCTCGCCGGAACATCGATGTGGCCACAATGCGCTACCATCGCTGCAGCGTCACCATTATTTTGCCGTATTTGAATCCTGAGTCCAGGTATCTTCCTGCCGTTCATTTATTCCACCACTTTGGCTACCTCTCCGAAGTCCTGGGTCGCAAGGTTCTTGCTACGGATGTCACCCTCCTTCTTGACCCTTCAGATCGGTATAATTTGGGTTACTTTGATGCTTTTCGGGGGCCGCATTTTCGGCTATCTTACAGCACGACGTCGATCAACATTTTGTTCCGGTATCGATGTTGGCCATGGGCTGTGATGGCTTGCTACCGTTGCTCAGCTTCAGATCAAAAAGGCCATATTCTTCTTGATTCTTCAAAGAAGACTTGGGACCTAGACGTCGTTGGATCATTGCACACTTCGGGATTCCGAAATGCGGCGGGTGACGGGATATCGATTTTTCTAAGCTTCATGCCAGTTTGCTGGCGAGTGAATTCGAATCCAATCTATTGTTTCCTCGAAACAATCGCCGACGCTTTGAATGCAACTTTGCTACCGAAGGGCTACTACTTGGGCGAAGGCAAGAGTTTGCTGGGACATGTCCGGACACATTCGTACGGCACTTTGGGCCTGTACGAATCGATATTGACGTATACGCTATCAGCGGGAAGAAATAGTCTTTCTTGGGTGCCGTGGGGAGATCAAAAAGTATCGATTGGATACGTCGCAGTGACGGATGTTCGAACTCGAACGGTTTCGGCGTTATGGGCGCCGTTGGATAACTGGACGTGGGCGGGCGTCGGAGTCTCCGTTTTGATGGTTTCAACTGCAATTTGGCGCTACGGCTTTCGCAAGTGTCAGCAAGTGAAGCAGATCCGCGTCAGATTTTCGACGTTGGTTCTGTACGTTGTGAAGCTGCTGTTGGACCAAGGACAGCTACCGAGCAAGTTGATCAAGTTCAGGTTCGTCAGAATTGCGCTTGGTTATTGGGCGTTGATGGCCCTGGTCGTTGCGGGTGGCTACAAGGGCGCTGTTTTTTCAACGATTACAAAACCAACACGCCCGGTTGTACCTCAGTCGATCGAAGAACTAATCACGTTCAACGGCGATGTTGTCACTACAGCAAGTTACTTGAACGGTACACTGAATAGGAGTATGTCTTTGATTCATGACGCTGTGCGGGATTCACGAAATCGACTGGGGGAACTCAACTTAACCGAGGCGGAAATCGACTTGCGTCTACAGACCCAAATTCGGTTTACTGACAAACTGCGGTTTATTTCTTCGGAGCAGAAGGATTTCATGCTGTCGCTCGTTCGAAAAGTGAAGCTCAAAACCAGGAAGCATGCTGAGATGGCGCCTGAACTAAAGTTTCGTTTATCGGACAACCATGTTATGGTTGACGAAATTTCTGATGTCGTCATGTACCAAGTGATTCTCAGGAGCTTGGGACTGCAGAAAGTTGGAGTTCGAGGAGTCGACTTGAACATGTTTTCTGAAGTGATTCCAGTTTTGGTTGAGAGGACGCTGCTGGAGCGCATGTTTGTTCCGAAAATGTTCCAGCTCGCTCAGGCAGGTTTCATACAACATTGGACGAAACGATCTGAGCAAATAAGTATTGCTGGGAAGCTGATGGCGCTTCAGCAGTCGCTGAGGAAGAAGCCAGAGGAAGAGGCACCTGCTGTGACAACGATTACGACGACGACGCAGATTCCTGAAGTTCTTCAGGAACCTGATGAAAATGGTACGAGCAGCAACGAGTCGGTATTAGCCTCCTTCAATGCATTGGCTTCTTCGGAGGTTGATGAAGAAATAGATGACGGCGATCATGCTAGTTCGGAAGCTATTCAAGAATTTATCAAGCCTCGAAACGTGTTGGTGCACCTGTTTAACGATTTTCATTCCTCTAGTTGCGTGAATTTGAAGACTTCAACAGTGGTACATACTTTGTCGCTTGGGACTGCTTTCAAGATTTTTGGGGTCATTATAAGTTTTACAATAGTGAATATATGTGTGTTCGGTATCGAATGCTTTTTGGGTCGGTTTGCTAAGCGGACGCAGTTCCCATTTACTTGGTAAATGATCCAAAATGAAGTCGAAACCAACTAAATCATGGATTTTCCGTACTGATGCAACCAAAATAGGTTTTGATGCCTCCATTAAACAATTTCTTCCTGGGAAATCGAGTTCTTGAGTCTCTGAACGTAGTTTAATCTATTGGCTATGAGAAATATTACAGGTAACCGGCGTTCGATTTGCAAAAACATTTGTGTCTTAAGACTAACTCATATTAGGAAGGAAGAAATACAGAAGTGATTTACAAATATCAGGAAGAAATACTTGAGAGAAAACATAGGCCACCCAACCCAGTATACAGCACTACATGCATCCCTAATATTTACACAGTCGAGAAAAAATGAACATGACGAGATTAAATTGACAGCTTGTCCTACAAGCATAATGATTTTCGAAACGCCACTGAGAAAATAGTTGCGATTCTTAATACTTGACAGTCACGACTCAATCGAGCTTTGCTAAGTACCTACAGACTGTACGCGAGAAGCTTTGGTGGCTCAAGACAAGTACAAGACGAGACAAACATAGCACAAGTGATTCCAGACATATTAGATACTTCTAACACATGCAACTTGACATAGTGGAGAAAAGACAGTGCAAATCAATTACAGGGAAGTGGCGGAGGCGGATACACGACATGATGCTTTTTAGAAAAGTAACATAATGATCTCAGCAGTTCCTTTGGTTTTGTGGCTTGTAGCTTACTTATAGCTTGATGTATAACCTTAAGTTAGAGTCTCTTCAAAGTCTTCTTCTTGTCCTTTCGAACTTTCAGCTGCTGCGCTTTGATCTTCATTGATGACGAAGGGGAATGCTGCTGAGGTTTGGCATGAATTTCCGTCATAAGTTGCGCTCTCGAAGCAAATTCACTGTAGTTTTCCAGCAACAACTTGCCTGCTTCTTCGTTGAGAGCGGATTCCGGATTTGGTTCAATCAGCAAGCATTTAATTACCTGCATGACAATGAATAAACAATCAATACAATTTCAAGCATGCATGGAGGGCACTCAACTATCAGCTGATGAGAATATAAGAATACGGCTTGAACTGAGTGAGAACTTACCAATAACGTATACTTTAATCCCAGATCTGCTTTCCAGTCCTTTTTCAATGTGTTAACGCATATTTCACCATTGTTCGCTATGTTTGGATGAAATATTTTGGTCATGAAGTAACCCTTTGGTGGGGCAGCGGGGAATTCTTTGCCCAATACTAGCTTCACTTTGAACTCTCCCCCAGCATACGGTGTTCCCTCTAAATCATCCAAAAAGTATCATGTCATTGCTTCATTCAACGTCGGATCAATTTTAGACCTTGGCAACTTCTGATAGTCATCAGAAAACATACCTGGTCCACTGATGGTCGCTTGAATATCACTAAGGTCATCAAAATTAATATTCAGCTTGATTCCTTCTGGAGGTTCTTGGCTTAGAGACACAATTTCTTTAGAAACACCACGAATGACATGAGGTGGGAGATTTTCGACATTTGCTACCTGCAAAACGAAAACAAATCTTACAATATTATTACAATCCGGAAGCGGAAGTGCACAGCATGTTCAACCCCATGAAACAGATTGAACCAACCCCTCCAGAATATTTTTGATTGTAAGGCAATGCAATTCAACTTACCGAAGCCATGATTTGAAAATAAACTAACGATAATCAGCGCCCTTAGAACGACCGATGCCCTAAATTACTTTAGATCGTTCAAATCTGGAACTTTTTCACTTGTGTATTTCTGGTTGGGGTTGGGAATCGTCGTCAATTCAAAAATACTAACCTAACTTTTATATATACATACATGCAGAAAGCAAGGTTACGATCAAAATTCTTTGTATTAACTGTTGTTTCGATTCAACAATTGCGAATTCTAACCGAAGGTTATTCAAGTTGTTTGGAATAATATTGGCGAACAGGAAGAATTCAACGGACAAAACCAACTGCTCTCATAAATCGAATGGAAACTGCTATGCCGCGATGCTAGTTTGTGCTCATCTTCATTTCTCCCGTTTACCATAGTGCCAATAGCCGCGGCGCATGAATTAGCCTTCGCGCCGCAAGCCGCCGGAAAGTTTTTAAGATGTTGCTTGGCGCGCTTCTCCTCTTTTCGTTTGCTTGTTTACCTGGAGGATTAACTGATTAGAAACTTGTCATCTCTGAAAGCCATTACGGAAATAAACTGTACAATTGCAACAACTGGTACCCCAGATAACTCTTTATTCGAATGCGTAACTTCTAGTACCTGGTAGTATGTTTTTACAAAAATCTCGTTAAAAAATATCCTCAAATCGCAATTACACTGATAGAGAATATGACGATTATCATTAACATTTAGTCAGCAGTCTTCATTGTCGTCACTTGGGTCCAGACTTTCTCTGATGCTGCGGCCTGGGACCTGAAGCGCCAGGGGCGGAATTGGTACCTCCTCCTGCTGGTCCACCAGCGTTCGGAGTCGTAGGGCTCGAGGTCTGTTGCGGCCAAGGATCTTCGCTCATACTAGGCAATTCTGAAAAGGCGAGGCAAAAATCTCCAACTTTCTGAAGCTCTCCTCCTTTGCCGACGTACAGGGTCAAGTGGGATTTGAACAGCGAGCAGTAAGCCTGAAAACCAAAAACAAACGCAATCAGCATCGTAAAGAAGTTAATGAATGCTAGGTGCTTTGTGCCCAACAATTAATTCTGAACTTGACACTTGCCTTTTTCACAACAATAATGTCTCCAGGAGCCAACAATGCGCCCGGTTCACCCCATAACGATAGATTAACACTTCCAGTCTTGTCAGCAACTTTAAGAGATCTCACTTCATGGCCGTCTTTAGTAGTACTAGCTTTGCCAATATCCAGCACGATCAAGTACAGTTGCAGGTTCTTCAGTCCGGGTTTTAGATCTCGTACAGAAAAGAATTCCATTTTCATTATGATTAAAACTTCTAAGATAACCTAAGGTGGCTAAATGCTCTTGCTCTTGATGACTAGCAGATACTGATTGGAGAGAATTCCGGTTGTAAAAATATTGAAAAGTTACTCGACTTTTGCAAAAATTAAAGGACTTCAATAGGCCTTGAAAGGCGCAGAAACAACTATATATATATAATACTAATTCCTTTAGCAGCTTTCACGTTAAAATCTCTTGGAGCCACTGGTTCAGCGAACCAAAACAAACCCATATGAAACAACATCTAAGAATTCGTATCAACGCGCCTCCACCTGTCATTGGTTTATCGATTCCAGCGTAAGCCAATCAGATTTTAGCGTCATTTTCTGCATAAACTCATCACTCAAGATGCATCCGCACATGACGTAAATGCTTATTGCGCAAGCCGGCTTCAAGTGCTTGCATTTAAACGCAAGCGTTAAAGATGAGATGAGGCCTAGACGTTGTATGCGGATGCAAGGGATCTGTTTGAACATGAAGAGGTGGAGGGGGGAGGGCTTGGCAAAGATGTCAGTTGTGGGCACCAGAGCGGCCCGTATGAAACTACATGTTTGGAGGGAAATTTTTACAGTTGTTCAGTGTATTCGTCATCGAAATCGAGAATTTTTGATTTCGCCATGATGTTTTAATTTAAATTTTGAAGTGGGAATCATCATTTATTAATTTGAGTGAAGAAAAAGTTTGAAATATGTTTTACGCACATTTTGTGCTGGCCAAAAAGGGCCCGTTGGCCCGAGTTTGGCTGGCTGCTCATTGGGACAAGAAATTGTCCAAGGCTCATGTTTTTGAAACTTCGATCGAAAAATCCGTGGAGGGAATTTTACATCCAAAGGTGAGAGGTTTTCATTTTTGAAATGCATGGTCGAACCGGTAGTTTGGAATTATTCTGGGTGGAACAAAATTTGTTATTGTTTATGTTTACATCGGTGAAATTTGCATGAGCGGGGGAATCCCGCCTAAATTTTGGAATATCAACAAATTCTGTCTTAATCCCTTGAATGCTTTTTAACTAATTTACAATATCCGGTGCGATTATGCATTCATTTGGGAAATTGGGGGGAATGAATATTAATTTCGAATATTGTTGTTTTTAGGTCAAAATGGCCTTGAGAACTAGTGGACACTTGCTACTCGGAGTTGTGCGAATTTACTCGCGAAAAGCCAAATACTTGTTGGCAGATTGTAATGAAGCTTTTGTCAAAATCAAGATGGCGTTCAGGCCTGGAATGGTGGATTTGCCGGAGGAAAATCGAGAAGCAGCGGTTAACGCCATTACGTTGCCGGAAGTATTCCATGACTTTGACACAGCGATTAATGATATGAAGTAGGTGGATGTATTTTTGGTTTTCTTTCATTTAACATGTCACTTGGTATTGGTGTATTAGCAATTAGCAGTACTTTGACATTAGGACATTCATTTTTCAAAGTTTGGGGCATTAACTTTTTGTTGAAAGGAATTTATATTAGTGTTTAATGATTTTGCAGTGAGGTAGACATCCAGGCTCAGCTTACAATGAACCAGTCGCGGGCCGAAGAAATCACAATGAGGGAAGACTATGGTTCGTTGAGCATGAGCCACCACGACGATGGCTTCGGAGACTTTGGGGCGCTAGAGGAAACGCCGGAATTGATGCGAGATCATCACTCGAACTTGTTTGGAGACGCGTCAACTTCTAATTTCGGAGATTCTAGGAGGGAAAAAGATCTTGCTGCGGTGAATACTGACGATGGATTTGGTGGAGACGGAGATATTATGGGTTAGTCTGGATTCTGGATCTTGAAAGAATGAGAGGGAGATTATAGAAGTATGATTAACTAAACTAACGTGTATTTTTAGGAGATGGATTATTCGGCGGAGGTTTGTTTGAGGAACCAGTCATGCCAGATGTTAGTGCAGAGCCCGATGCGATTCCTGGACCGTCAAGCGCTATGCGCAGAGATTCGGATGATTTCGGAGGCCCACCGTCTCCTATGGGTTCAGATGGCCCACCTTCACCCTTGGATGCGGAACCAGATCATATGGCTGACCTGGGAACCGATTTGTTTAACCGAGATGAAGGTGCCGTTGATCAAACTACTCTATTGAATAACGAGGAAGAGTCCTTCGCTCTTGCCCCAGTTGAAGCTCCTGTTACCCGAGGTGGAGTCCGTGGAGCTGCCAAGAGAAAACGCAAGCTGATTGTGGATGAAGTGAAGAATATTTCGGGAGAAGAAATGAAAGCGCAGCTGTCCGATACTTCAGATATCGTCACCACTTTGGACTTGGCCCCTCCGACTAAGCGACTGATGCACTGGAAGGAGACTGGAGGTCACGAGAAGTTATTTGCGATGCCGGGTCGTCACATACCATCTAGAGTTATTGCTAGAAACTACCAGGCTCATTTGACTTCTCGACCAGCGGAGAATGAAGAAATCTTCATTAACAATGTTGAAAATATGGACCCAGTTCCATTCGACATACCACCAATGCTCCAGCCACATTCTCCATCTGCTGCACCAGCGTCGCCATCCTCGCCGAAAGCGACGCCAAGGAGAGGAAGGCCGCCAGGCAAGAAGAGGAAAACTGCCGAACCATTGGAAGAAATTCGACATAACGATGCTCCACCTACTCTTAATATCGAGGGCGAGGTTCCTGAGCCTCCTTCAAAGCGGCGAATGACGGATGCATCGGGCTTGCCGTTGTTGGGAGAGAACGATCTTTCAGCTATCAATACCTCCTTGTTCTCAAATGCTCCAAGCTTGGATCTGGGAAATCTTGATAAGACCGGCAGTATTGACCCAATGCAATTGACGTTAATGGACAACATGGGATACGATGCAACGGTGGATCCCAGTCACAGTGAACTTCCAGCGGATCTGGCAGCTGTTGAGAACCCAGTGGGAAATCTTGGCTCTATCCTACCCACTACTCCTTGGGGAGGACACGAAGACTATGACTTCCCTGCGTCAGTTGGACCTGTAAGTATTCCAAATACACTGTTGAAAATTATAATTGCCATAGCCTAACGTTTTCGTTGTGTTTTCAGACCGAAGAGCAAGCTACGGATGAGACTTATGAGCAATACGAGGAACGAGTTCTGAACAAGCGTGCAGCCCAGATGTACCATATTGTGAAATCGAAACTGGAAATGGAAAATTCCATCATGTTCTCCAGCATGTGCACCTCTAAGAACAGCCGAAAGCAAGTGGCGCAAAAATTCTATACCCTATTGGTTTTGAAGAAGTATCAGGCTGTAGATATGGTTCAGAACGCTTCATATGACGATATCGAGGTTGTGAGAGGTCCTAAAATTGATAATGTGTCCCTGTAAGTTTAGCCTGTTTTACTACATGACTTTTGAACAGTTTTAGGATACATATTGAATCAAGGCGTATGCATAACTCCTCAAACACTCTACATATATATCATGAAACCCTAGAACAGGTAAATTAGGCTAAAATAGTGTTTATTCAATTTCTCTTTTTGGATTGTCAAATCGTGCTATTCTAGCTACAGGTCTGAATCATGTGAACCCTCTTATAATTATTGATGTTCATGAAAATAATTGTTAGAGCTGTTACTATTCTCTCCTAATCATCGCCAAATTAGTTTTTTCATTATCTGGTCTTCGTGGAAGACCTCGTTGTGTATTTGATAAAGCTCTAATGTCAGCTAAAACCACGGGTTTTGGATATCTGATTGTATCTGACCTACGGTGGTCGACGAATGGTTTTTGATGTGTAACTTTGGTAAATGTTCGAATATGAATGTATAATTTGTAAGGAAAGTAAGGATTCGAATTGCACTAGATTGCACAGGTGATGATGCTGTTTCGCTTGATGGTGCAACAGTAGCATTTACTTTGGATATGTGTACAAAATTTTGGACTTGCTGTGTCGTAGGAAGTAGAACTTTGAAATTTAGCCACTTTTGGCTGCGTTGACGTTAATTTAGCATGTAGTAGCAATGGAGTTGACCTTGTGCAATTACACACCTGTATAAAGATATGACGTAGAATTGTGTAAATCTGTCGCTTGATAAAGTGTAGTGACCGATGATTATTTTCAATAAACCTTTTCTGCAGTTAAATCCGTTTAATCCTGCTTCAAGTAAGTCTTTGAAGGCCATAGTGGTCAATAACAATAGCTGCTTCGCGATATAAGTTATGAGATCATCTTACATGCCTAACTAACAGGCTATCCTGAACAATCTTGTGATGTGACTCACGTAATTCGGTCAAAAACTATTCCTAAATAACAGTTTCAGAATTAACAGGTTGCCGGCTCAAAGGCCTACTTCCGTGATTGTATATACTAGGGTTGGACTGATTCCCAGGAGATGGATGACCAGGTTTAGCGACTCCCCACATCGGAAAAGATTCCTGCAGGAATACCAAAGAACTTAAAAGTGAACAGTTTGTAAAACACATGACTCGTATAATGTTCACTGTGCACAAGTACCTGAGAAACCGGTGAGTGAGCCAATGGGTATGCCATCATAGTACTTGAAAGTGGTCCTTGGACATTGGGCCCTCGCGATTCGGGCCGGAAGTTATCTCTATCCCTAGCTCTTAGCGTCTCAGAATTAGTAAAGAACGAAGAAGCATGTAAACGGCTTCGAGGGGATAATAATGGATTAGGAGGCGGAGGTATAGATCGGTGGTAATGTTCTTCATCATAGTATCTATTCTGACTGAAAGTATTTGTTGAATGTTGAGATACATTATACTCTGCAGTGTTATCGAACGCTGGGTTGGTAAAAACATTCTGATGTAGATTGAAAACGTTATTATGAGCGTTACTACTAGCAGGGCTAAGGTTGGGGTTTACTGGAGGGATTCTAGCAGGATGGTAGTTGGAATACGACGATCGAGCTGACGGAGGTCTTGGCGGAGCTGGGTTCTTCGGACTATGCGGTCCTCCTAGGTAAACTGGGTTGATGTGACCCTGGAATTCAAAACATTGAATTGGGAATAAGCAAGGTAAAAACATGGTGACGAATAAGGGCATATAATGTAAAGACTTACCTGATCTCTATGAGGATACTTTGCCGAAGGCAGATACCTAATGGGTCTCGGATCATCATGTGATGTTTCAGAATCAACCTGTTGCATCAGTCTATTAATAGGCGAAACGAAGTTATTCTGCTTTCGTTTCGAGTTTCTTGCAGCCGCAGACCTCCTGGAACTTCCATTACTCCTTACAGAACTTCTAGCACTAGTACCACTTGGACCAGCAACTGCAGGTCTGCCGGCACTACTATCAGACAATATACTATGAGCTGGATGTGCTCCATATTTCGAAGACTGGATGCTCCTGGCACTTCTCCTTTTAACTTTTCTGGGAGTCATAGGCCTCAAGCGGTCATCAATGGTCCCACCGACCATCCCTGGAAGTTCTGGGCCTCCATCTTTGGCATCCAAACCGTAAGCAGAAGATCCAGCGAGCGAAGCACGATGATGTCTAGAAGACCGGTGACTCCCAATAGTCCCGTTGCCTCTCGAGATGGCGTAGAGAGAACTAACTTTTGCAGAATCACCACCACGAGAAATAGTGTCCTTTTCTTCAGGTTCATAAGGGTAGATTGTCAATAGGATCGAACATAATACACCGATGATTGCCAAGGCAATCTGAACACCACCTTGCACACATTCCATCAGTTTCGGGTTGATTGAGCAATTGGTGACAACCAACTGGCTTTCGCTCGCCCAGTCTGGAATACATCCCGGGGCTCGGGTTTCCCACCATGAAAACCCACCGGTTCCTAAGCTCAAAATTGCGGATTTGTACGGTTCCAGCGGCGTTAGAGGAATGTAAAGGCACACGACGAAAATGTTCCAACCGGCCCATGCTACCGACCAAAGGATGTACTGCAAAAAATCAAACCAATGAGCTATCGAGTGTCAATCACCAACGTATTTTGGTTCGAACCGTTAGATATTATTGGATATCACGTTACTTACGCTTATCAAATAATAGTTACGACGAGTGAAAGCTCCAAAGAAGCCAAAGATACAGTAAACAATGTTTAGGAAGTTTGTCAATATCAAAGCCCATAGAGGACCAAGGAAGTCAAATATTTGTCGTAGTCCTGATGTAGTCTGCAACAAAACAAGCCAGAATTAAGAACTTTTATCGCATAGTTATGAATCGTTAAACGTTAAGCAATTGTAATTGATCAAAATTAACTTACTATTTGCAAAATTACGACAATCAAGAAGAATGTGCGCAGACGGCGTCTGGTGCACAGTCCCATGATCCATGCTTCTCCAACGGACTTTTGGTTTTCCCGTTTTCCGCGTGCCGGCGTTTGTTTACTTTTTGAAATTCACATATTCGAGGGATTTCTGAAGAAATATTGTTGTTGAACACATTAATTTTCGGCGATTCGGACCCACTTCCGGTGTGAAGTAAGGTTAGCGCAACTTTTGCTATTAATTTCCAAGAAAAAAACTGGGTTGAGAGTGATAACGATTTTCTTGGTTTTCAGAACATTTCTACAGTTTAAAATCAATCCCACTACGCTGTCCTCTCACTTGAAGAATTTGGAAGATTTAACTTGGTGAAAGTCAAACTATACACTGTCAACATTTGTTGTTGTTCTGGTAAGCCCAATACATAGGGACACGTCCTGAAACTGTGCAATTTGTTTAAGGCGTCAACACTCGTCAGAACTGAGCCAGCACAGATAACTTGAAAGTGACACTTTACTTTATTACAGTGACACGAAATAATCTCGAGAGCGAAGGATTTTTCTGCGACGAATGTCTTTTGAAGCCGCTCAAGTCGTCTCCGGCTCACTGTCAGATTCTTCAGAAAATTCGCCAAAGCATGAACGACGAGCGCTCCACCACCACCTTAACGTCCGTTATTTTTTCTTCACGGAGCATTACCATTTATAACGCTGTGAGGCAACGAGGCCTGAATATCATTCCGTAAGTGTTTGCGTTATTGAAACTGCTCGAAAAATTTATCCGGTTGTTGACTACAAAGATACAACACTGACTGAGACTGTATCAACTGCGGTTGTTAAACTCAACTTCAAAGACTTGCATCAACTGCAGCAGAGGTAGTTAAAATGGAATATATTAAAGTTAGCTCTAATTTGGCCACAGGTTCTCACTCACAAGGAAGGACGCAGCTGAACAAGAGGTATCGGTGATGGTTGCAACAAGTGCCGTCGTCAGTCAGTCAGACACTTGAGAGATATTCTGGGCCCGTTGTCGAATGACTGATGTTACTGCATCGGCTTGGTTTCAAGAAACGGCTGCCTCCTACCTGTGTTACTTTTGTCGTTGAGAAATTAAACCGAAGACGAAGAGGAGCAGTTGAAGAAGAAGAAAGGCTTGATGGATGTACTTAGTTGTTGGTAATAAGTGGTTCTGATCAAGGTACGCGGCTGCTGATGCTCTGGGAAGAAAAAGCCGAGACGAGAGAAGATGCAACAATGACTCCCACAGGTAAAACTCAGGTAA
>JAQGBJ010001671.1:0-21244 GCA_034698345.1 Sphaeridia pumilis
ATTCCAAGGCTCGTCCTGCCGCTGTGCCACTTGCCGCTCACTTAATCTAGGTGACCAGACTAAAATCATCATCGAGCTCATCATCTGAGCGAATTTTGTTGCAGGAACAAGCAAAAACCAACTTGTTTGACATGTTTTTCTTCATGGCAAGGATGTTAATGAACTTGATCTGTGTTCTTCTTATTCTTCTTCTTCTTCTCCTTCTCCGTACCTGTTCTTCCAATCCCCACGCTCTTTCTCCATATTTAAAACATGTATCCACGCATTATCATTTAATCTTCATCTGACCATAGCCTTGCACCTTTTCCCCATTAAACTCACCTTACATTTCTGCACACTTTCACATCTTTGCTCAACAACAAACTTCCCCCCTTGAGTCACATAATGCTATAACATACTTACAACTTCAAGCCACCCCACAAAATATACACAACTTTTGTTGATCTCTTCTCTTTCTTTGTTGCCGTCGTTAATCTCGTTCTCTTTCCTAAAACCAGGAACAAGCTCGCCCCTTCAATTCTGCTTCATTCTTACGTTCCCTCTCTGTGTCTCTGTGTATCTTCCTTCCATCTTTTAATCACAATCTTCAAAATTGTTGCATTTCCATTTCACCAACCATCTGCATCCACCAAACGCATTGGCCCAAGACATTTGCCGGGTCGCATGTTCATAAACTCGCCCTTTCATTCCTACATATAAAACAAGAGACAATGACGGACGATATATAAATGTGGGATTATATAAATGCCAGTCGAACTGTGAGCGGGTCCATAAACCAACCACGTCTCCTTTTTAGGATTCAATTATCTTTGCATGTGCAGACAGGTGCAGCTTAAAAATTTATAAATTCGAAATGATGCTTGTTCGCTGTGAGCATTGGACACAAACCAAAAAGAAGGTTTGCAATGTTGCAAATTTCTATCTTCAAGGGATTTTGACAGTACAAACTCATCTTCGCCAATTAGCAATATCCAATCGAAACTCTTTTGTATATTTGACAGAGCCTTCTGAACTGGCACGTTCTGATACATAAATGGATCTTGCTGCAATGATCAGAAAAGAAGAGCCGGGAAAGGCAATTTTTTACTGGAATTTTGTATAAAGTTGCAGTGTAATTTCGGGACCTTCTTTTCAGCTGAAGCATTTGAGTGTGTGTATTTTTGGTTTGAAACGACGAACTTGACTGATGTTTGCAGATTGGAGCTCAAAAAACTAAATTCTTGTGGTATCATACGACGCCAAATAATTTATGACTTCCTCACACTGCTCCTTCCGACTTCCCACAGGTGAATCAAAAACCATTTTGGCACCACAATGCCCAGCTTGAAAAGCATGCGAAAAATTTAACGTTTTCAAGTACGTGAAAAGTTACACAATTCCCATTAGATTAGATCGTTAACCTTAGGCTTCTCTTGCAAGACGACACCAGCAGTTCCTAACTTGGTATCTATCAGATCATCCCATTTCAAGCTTCCAGTTTGTTGCCACAACAAGTCACCATTGTAATAAAAGCTTAAAAGCCAAACTTAAGATAAAACAAGTGTTGAGCTTATCCAAAAATGCTCATACTCATCAGCGCCATCATCTTTAATCTTGGACGTCTCTTTATGTCGCTATCAGCCGGCAAGTCTTGGTCATCGTGTATTCTACATGCTCACCTTCCTTCCGTACAAGGAATTGGCTAAAATTATTCGCCATATACTCATCCCAGGTAGCCGACATCCCAACTTACCACTGACCCTCGCAAAAACAGCACATGCATTATCCATCCGTGTGAGAGCGCGCGCGCTGTTTTGTTATTGCTCAGGTGTGTAATAACGTTGAATCCATTCAAGAAAGCTCAACATGTCTATACTGTACTTTCGCTAAAATTATGCACAAATGCCGTCCCCAACAATTACTCAAGTCCAGTCGTGTACCAGTAAAGGTGGATTACTAATTCTGACTGAGTCACCCACTACCCCACCTACCGAATCAGCCCAGCCAGCCGCCGCCATGGTCCTTGTAAAACGGTGACTACTTTAAATTCAGTCACAGTCCCAAATTAAACTTCAGTCCATCAAAGTCAGTTCAAAGAGTAACAGCTGAAAGTAAACATAGTAACGGTCATGCTGATTGTACAACATTCGTGGGTAACAGCGGCGGTGCTGCTCCTATTGGCGACTTCAGGCCACTTTGTGGACGCTGCAGGTAAGACAAAATTTTATAACGTTTTCGTGCTGGACGTCCAGTAGCCAAGGTAAAAAATATTTTTTTTTAAACCAGCCAAGTGTGACCCGAACCCTTGCGGCGAAGGCGCCGAGTGCCAAAATGTCGGAGCTATTGCTGTATGCGCTTGCCCGCCTGGCACCACTGGAAACCCGTTTGACTCCTGTCAGTCAGCGTCATCATCATCATCGACCACCGCGTATTCCACAGACTCATCCACCAGCGGGACTTCGGGCAGCACCGAAGCTTCAACAGGTATAACATAGCAATTTAAGTATTCCTCCAACAGTCAAGCAGCGTATTCATGAGCGTCGTTCCTAGAATCCGTGGGAACATCATCAGTAACTTCGGTAGGAACCTCTTCGGTTGTTAGTTACACCCCGGTGTACTCCACTTCGCCCAGAAGCTCCTCAGCCGCCGTCGAAATCACAACGGGACTTCCTGTAGAACTCCCACCAGCCACGACCCCACAAGAATCAAGACAAACGAGCGCTTATGCCGCGACCCCACCTGACGCCTTGAGGTCACCTGTTGGAAACAGCGGCGAGTACACGAGCATGTACGAAGACGCTTTCCGCCACCGCCCAAATTCAAACTACCACAATAGCTACAATTCCCACAGAGAAGCCCCTCTTCGCGGCGACGACTATCACAATAGATACAACAGTCCCGAAAGACCCGAACCAACCCGTGGAGTCGCTCCAGCCGCAAGTGACGAAACCCCAGGCGTTTACCATGCCGACAGACCTGGACCGATTCGTGGTGATGACGTCCGAAAGCATTCCTCCAGCGGCAGTTACCATCATAGCAGCAACAGCAACTACGACGACGCTTCTTCAGGTTCAAGGTACGAACCTCAGCGCCATCGAGTTCCTGCAATGGCATCTGATCGAAACGATCATTATCGCCCAAGGGACCGTGAAACCAACAACAACTATTACCAGGAACAAAGTCAACAACAAGACTATTCTAGACGCACTGTCCAAGTCCCTGAAGTAGCCTACGATCGCGTTTACGACGAAAGATATGCAAGCAAATCCCACGATGATACTGTCAAAGATCCCATGGGAGTGTATTCCAACTGCAAGAACGTTAATGGAATTGTCGTTTGTGCTGATACTGGGGGTAAGTTGACAGAAGGCTGAGTGTAAACTGCAACTTTTGTAAATGGCATTGATGACGGATTCATGACCAATTTTTTTCGCAGAAACCACAAGAGAACGGGAACGTGAGCCTATTGAACATCAGCAGCCCATGATGCATAAGCCGAGCGGAAACGTTGTCACCAGTGGCAGCTATTACTACACCGATCGCGAAGACGCCTACCGGACCAAACCAATTTCAGCCTCTTCTACCGGCAGCAGCAGCAGCTATCATGGCAGAGACCGTGAAGAAATGTACAGGCCCATTGCAGCTTCCCAGCAAAACATGTACCACTTTGATGATGACCGAAGACATGGCAATCACCACAACCAGCATCGGAACAAGTACCAGAATCGCGACGATCAACCTCAGTACAAACCCTACCACCACGACCGCTATGAACACCAACACAATAATAAGAAGACGTCTTCTGGAGGACACGGAGGCCGCAATCCTGGGGACGTTGTCCAAGAATTTGTGGTCCAGTCTGCTGAATCTGTAGAAGCTCCATCAATCATGGTGACCCAACAAACGCCCACAGTTCGTCCTTATCATCATCAAAAAATTGACCCCAGTGTCAAATCTGCTGGAGACCAGGAGCAATGCAGGAGATTCTGCGGTGAGAATTCCGTCTGTCGGCAAGTGAGAGGAAGGCCAATTTGCGGATGTCCTGCTGGCTACACAGGTGATCCTGCAGTCCGATGCGTGGCTGCGGAAGACCAAAAGCGGATGGACAATCGGTGTATGAAACACACTGAATGTTCCGAAAAAGAAATTTGCGAAGAAGGCCAATGCGTAGATCCATGTTCGGACGGATCCCACAAACCCGCCGCTATGAAGGAAGACCGCAACGTCCTGAGAATGAGTCATTATCGAAGAAATAGTAAACAGATCCAATTTTACGATATGCCAAGGAGGGGAGGGGGTGAAATGATGACGGCAATGAATTCTGAGATGCCCAAGAAAAAGAAACATTACTGCGGCCCGAATACTAAATGCCACGTAATTGATCATACGCCATTGTGCGGTTGTTTAGACGGATTCACTGGAAACCCGTACATGAGGTGCGTTCCGGCAACTGGAAAGTAATGACAAGCAAAAACAGTCTTTAAACTATAAGCTACTATGAATCAATGTCGATTTATCAAGGATGACTTTATTTATATGGGATGTGATGACAATAATTGTAATAGTGTAACTTGAGTTGGGGGTACATTAAAAATCTCAAGTTTCTGCTGAATCCTGTCTAACGTTCATCTGTATGTTCGGTATCAGCCGTCCTTTATTTGATATCCTTTTTCTGACCCTCTTGATGCCGAACGCATCAAGTCTGTTCTACAGGTTATTCGTCGTGGCACTATTGCGTTAGACGAAACATGAGACACTCCAGTGATTCTATTGTGTCGATTGGCCTCGAATCGGTAAGCTAAAGCCTTAAATAGACTTGGATTCCAAGCTGCTTCCGACAGTCAGTAGAAAGATCACCTGGGCTAATCACCACTCGCAGTAAAAATACTTGAAGCAATTAATTAAATTGCCCTATAAAGATTCTATATTCAGCATTTGAATTCCACCATGTGGACTTCAGTGTTCCTTGCAGTGGCGATCTTCGGTAAGTACAACAACACTTGATACCAAAATTTAGCAGGCTTGAAATTTTGAGAAACATAAGCAGCGTGGCAAAAAAATAGTACATAATACTCTCTTGATTATTTTTAACAGCCCACTGTGGCTCTGCCAATCCGACAAGACGCTACTCTTTTGAACAATCTTTTGATGAGGCCCTCTTGGCCATGGAAACGACCCCTGACCCGACAATCCAAAACTTTTTCGACTACCCCAGGAATCCTCCACCAGATGGGCCCGTGCCACCTCCACCTTTTCCCGCCGTTCTCGAAGGTGCCGAGCAAACTTTGGAAGACGACATGGAAGGATTCCTCAGCAAGAACTTCAAAGAAACCTTCCAAGAGACTCCTGACACCAACAACGAAGAGCAAGTATTCGAAACAATTCCAACAACTACCACTGAAATGCCCTTCTTTGAGGTATCTCACCCTTGATTCCATAATATCACATTTTTTGATGACAAATTCGATCTGATTGAAGACACTGAAAGACATCTAACTTTTGGATTTTTTTCTTTCATAGATTCCTTATTTCTCCGACCCAGCAGATTACTACTACTACTACTACTACACTACTACCACCGAAATTCCAAGTCCTCCCACGCTAGAAGAACTGGAAGAAGCAGAAGGAACAGATGACTATTTGGACCAGCAAAGCAGCATCTGTGGAGACGACGATTTCCGTTTGACGACTATAGAACCGCCAGCCATCCATTTTGAAGACAACAACGAAGATAACGACATTGCCGTAGCTCCACCAGGGGTACAAGAAGTGGAATCTGAGTTGGAAGAAGAGCTGCAAGACACTCCAAGCTTGGTTGACGATGTTCCTCCGCCTCCTACCGTAATCCTGAACGAGACCAGCGAGGAAAAGATGGATGCTGAATTCCGAGAAGCCCTCAGGACTTATATAAGTCTCCAAGTCGCCATGGCGAGGAACACTTCCGGAACTGAGATCCGTAAAATGTTCTTGCTGGACGGTTGGATCACTATCGGCTTCAACAACTCTTTGGATCCACAGGAACCTGTCGTCTACTTGTCCGTGATTCCAGTAGCAGACGAAGTTTTGCAATCTCAGTTCTACCCGGATATGATGGAAGAAGTTGAGGAAAATCGCGCTAATTATGAAGACGAAGAGGTCATGCAGGAGCCGGAACTGAAGGACCTCGGTCTCTTCAAGGTAAGAGTCATTCAGAAATTATTTTTCGGTTCAAGGATAACAAGATTAATGATAATGACCTAAATTTTGATTTTTTTTGTTTACAGGCGTGATGTCTTGAATTCTCGAATTTACGGGAGTAAGCCAACTTGTCAGTTGAAGACATAACAGCACCAGCATTCACTGCCAACAACAGTTCATAAGTCGATTTATTCGTAAAGCTTCACTTGTAGTACTGCGATTACATATTTCAATTTTTTGATCAAATGTTTTAATCGATTAGAGTTAGTCTTGCGAAATTGGAATTTCCACACATGTTTACCGTCCAGTCAGGATATAATATTTAGAATATTTATATATGTAAGTAATGTGAAGCTTTTACCTCAACACCTTAACGTTGAGAAATAACCTTAGGATTAGATTTTTATTTCTAGTTCACTGTTAATTTTAGATTTCAAGAATGAAGGTGTTGGATCTGGATACTAGAAAAGAAAGCAATAAATTTCGTGACGTGATTCGGAGACTGTGGCAGATTTGGTTGATAGGTAGAGAACAAAATAGTCAGAAATTAATTTTTACCATAAAACAAATAAATGCATCAAAATTTAAAACTTATTTCATATTGATAAACAATTTTTGGCATGTATATAATTTAACGGAATCGAAATCAAAGAGAGAATTCACCCTGAAAATCCACAACGTTTTGGTTTTTAAATTGACGGCATCTTTCCTATAGCCCAACAGCACGGAAACAGCACACGAGCGCCATCTCTTGTGATCATCCACGATATCACATGTCGAAGACAGCTGACAGCGGCAATATTTGAGCTAACTTGAATTCTTGTGCAAAAATCAAGGCACACAATAGATTCAGCTGCTGAAGTAAACAAACCCGAAGGTACATGTAAAGAACTTCGGAAATCTCGCTCAATTGATAACTGAGGTAAGCTAAATCCAATCGTAATTCGCAGCCAAGTTTTCACTGTGGCAAATTTAAAGTGTGGTATCCTGTTTGTTTCAATTCAGCAGGAAACGGAACCCTGAAAGGGTTTGAAGTTCATTATGGGTCAGCTCTTATCAACTGAACCGCAAGGACCGAATTTCCTTCCCAACCCAAAGGATCCGCCTATTGTTGGCAACAAGGTCGCCCTCAAACCTTTCCCGGAAACCTACAAGTTCCATAAAGTCTTTGAAGGAAAGCCGGATGAAGATGTTATCGATAAGATGTACTACATGACGAGGACCACCGCACCTTGGGCTGGAATATTAGTCGCCTTCAACCATACTATAGGCGAACCCGTAATTGCTCACGTCGAATTCTTGAACCCATTTGTTAGTCCAAGACAAAGTTGTAATACAAAACTATTAATTTGCAGGGAATGCTCAACTTGTGGCGGGCTGTGTGCAGATCTGGCATCCCGGTCATCGGAGGTGGAATAGTTTATGTTGCTTCCCAAGCTATCGCCGGTTCAATTAGAAAGAAGAACGATCAAGTTAATACATTTTTCGCATCGTTCGCCACGTCCGGTTTTATTGCATCTAGAGGTAAGTTTTTTGATCACGATTACGAATCACGATAACGGTCTGGCTTGAGCTGCAAACACTTTTTAAACATAACATTGTTTGACGTTTTTGCAGCGAGGAAAAACAAATACCATATTTTCTTTTTGGCTGGCGTCTTGTTCTTGGCGGTTGGAGCAGTGTATAAAGACTTTGCGCTTGACGGAAAACAGGTCATTCCTGATATGCATGAAGACGATCCTCTCCTAACGAGACGCTACCATTGGCAGTCACACAGGACGGACTTCCGTGTTTACCAAAATAAGCCTGGCTACTGGATCGCTGCCCCTGCTGAAGGTGCTGCTTCTGCAGCAGTTGTAGCCGGAAATCAGTGCTAAGTTTTTAAAACGGGCAGAAGTGTTTGGGTGTTCGGGATGATCCTGCGTATTCAGCGCTAGATATCTACTGGACAATTTTAGTCTTTATTATTAGCAGAAAGTTGAGTTAATATACACGAAATAAATCTACGACTTCGCGTAGTTGTAATCCAAAATCGGGTTTCATTTTATTCAGGTTGAACATACGTGTAAAGCACTTTAGAAACTTCTACAATGTCCAGGTCGCTAGCAGTTGGAATAGCGCGATTACACCTGCTTCGTGGTGCGTTATCGTCATATAGTTTCCATATTCCTGATGGGCACGGCGTTCCTTCAATTACATCACTAGTTTCAACTTGAGAATTCAAATCATACACAGGAATTCTCAAACTTTCTTGACTATTCGGAACAGCAAAATTATCGGTAACAGCGCTACTTTCATAAAGTTGACCGTCATGTCTGCTACACATGGCTGGGTATATACAAAAGGCAAACAAGAATAGCACAGTACAAAAGAAGATTGGCACAGCTAAGGCCCAATACTTTTGTGGGGGTTCATATGTCCAAGTAGTCATAACTTCGGAAGGTATCAAAAGCCACAAAATATATAAAAGAATCAGACCGGCAAACATCAGAAACATAACAAAGCCATATATCCCTCTGGAGACCTGGGGGTTAGGAGAGTGCTCAGGCTCCATTGTACTTTAGCTAGTTTTTGACCTAGAAAGAATCTACGAATCTTAATTTTATGACTGTGCATCAGCTCCGTTGCTCAGCTTTGGTCGTTTGGAAGAGTCCAAGGAAAACTGATCGATTGTTTTGAGCACCAAATTCAGGTAGTCGAAGAACGAGTTTGAGGATAATCGTAACTGCCTTGGCTCTGCCGCTATAAGTTTCCTGTACCAAACAACATAAGCGGTTAAAGCTTAAGAAAAAACTAAATTAGCATCTGAAGTGACTGAAGCATGTGTTCAACTTACAATTTCAGTCGATTCCCTTCAACAGAAAGTTCTTTCTTGCACTGGCTACGTTTGGGTTCCTTGTCAACGACCAAGGTGTTATACGCTATTTGAGCTTCTTCTGCACTCCGAAAAGGTATCACAAGATCTAATGAAGCTTCATTGTCCATCTTGATTTTAATGCATGAACCTACAACCAGAACAGAAGAAGCTAGAATTAACCTTTCGAATTTCAATCTAGATTTAAAAGGCAGTAGAAGAAGAGCATTAGGAAACATATTACCTGGAATTAGTTGGCAGTACTATATATCATGTATAATGTATAATGAACCGAAGCCGACCGAAGATTATTTTTTGTCCCGGTATTAATACACGTTTCCGGTAGCACGTTTTGAAAGTCAACGTGTACATGTACGCGTACGGATATATTTTGAAGTGTTCATCCGTGTTTGTACAAAATTTAAAAAAATTGGCGCGCTTACGTTGCTGCCACCTCTTGAGCGTCTCCAAAACCAGCTTCAGTCTAATATTTGAATTCGTACGAGCACGCTCGTCTGCTCTCATGCATATGTCTTGCATAGGGAAATAAATTCCCGCAGATTTTGCCGGTGTGTCACTACACTTTAATCTTTAATTAATTTTGGATTAACGAAAAATTATCCGGCGTCTTCGAGCAACAGAAGTTTTCGGTGAGTATATATTAAAGGTGCTTCAGTAAGTTAGACTTTTTGAATCCTAGGAAAGTTTTAAATTCATACAAGTGACATACGTACATGAAGATTAGTTTGTAAAATTTCATTTTGTTTCAAAGATTCGGCATTCAGAATGGCTCTGAACTCGACCATGAAGATACACCCGACGGTGTTGTTCCAAATCGTGAATTCTTTTGAGAGAAGGCCTTTGGACAAACATGTCATCGTCGGAACATTATTAGGTAAATCGTCAAATCCAAAATTCTGAAATTCTCGTGGATGAAACCAAACTTTCTGCAAATTCATGACAATTTTATATTTACTATTAGGTACTATCGACAAGCATTCAGTAGAAGTCACTAATTGCTTCATGGTACCACACAGCATTAGTAACGTCGATGGCACTGTAAGTTGAATCGAATTTGCAACTCTGTTCTGTTCAATGTTGTTCAGTTGGTAAGTGTAATTAATCAAACTTAAATTCCGTTGTATAGGTGTCATTCGAAATGAATTTAGCGGATAACTTATACAAGCTAAACAAAGAAGTTCACCCACAAGAAGTTATCGTCGGCTGGTGGATGACAGGTTTCGAAGTAAACATTGTTGCCGTACCCATCCACGACTATTATGCCAGACAGTGTGCTAACCCCGTTCATTTACTGGTTGATACGACACTACGATCAGGAAAAATGAGCATCAAGGGATTCGTTCAGTGAGTATTGTGACTATCAATAAAATTTTCTAGAACTGCAATGTTGTATTTGTCTAATGTTTATGTTTTGCAGGGTCAATATTGGCGTGCCAGAAGGATCACAAGGAGCTATGTTTAGTCCCATTCCGGTAGAATTAATCCAATATCCTCCTGAAGCTGTTGCTTGTAAGTGAAAGATTCATGGAAGCTTGATTTCAAATATTAGCACTATTATGTTCATTTATACTTCGTTCAACAGTGAAAACCTTGGTGAAGACCAGACTGAAGGGAAAGGTTGAACCCTTAGGAGATCTTGCTCAGATTTCAGAGGCTACCACGGACGTAAACGAACTTTTGAACATTATTATCCAGTACGTCGAGGATGTAGTAGCCGATAGGGTCGCTCCAGACAACACCATCGGCCGTAATTTGTTGAAACTTGTTCAATCAGTGCCGAAAATGTCCCGAGATGAGCTGGATAACATGTTGAATTCAAATATCAAGGTAATTCATCTTATTACTCACAAGCTACGTTCCCTTGCATTATTCATTATTCGGCAGTCCATAATTGTGTCTACTATTTATTTCTTGCAGGACCTCCTTATGTCTATGTACTTGTCGCAATTAACAAAGGTGCAAGTGCAGCTGAACGAGAAACTATTGATGAGCTCCACTGCTGTTAATCCCAACCAGTAATCTAAGGACTTTTCGGACTTGTAATTTTTTTAAGTATTCATCTGATGAGTAGGGAACGTTTCCAGTTGGCTGTAAGGTAACTGGAACACTTCTGTGTTTAATGTAAGTAAAGTTCGTTTTGTTTATGCCAAACTCGCCTTGTTTTTTCATTCCGAAGTATGCATTAGACCGGATTAAGTTTAAAACGCGTTTTTATTTTTTAGTCATCATTTGCAGGAGAGCCAACTGATACAATTGACGATAGCAAATTACAATGATTCATCCAGTACAGAACTTATAGGTCGGTATAAACTATATAATGCCAAGTTCCGAAGAATCAAAATACTGATGTATGGCCATAGAGTTATCTTTAAAATTGGCATTTTGGTCGGTCAATCGGTAAAGTTGTGTTTCTTCAAATTTGGTTTTAACAAAAACGTCAAATCTTGGCAGAAATACTGGCGGCTTTGCCAAAATTTGTGCACAAGATACTTCATCAAGGTAAACTTTTCAGGTACGAAGTATATACGGCACGGGAAACCTTTGTAGATGGCTCTGGTGTCCAAGTATCAATATACAAACGTTTCACTTTACATGTGCCTGTGCCTAGACCAAAATATACAGACGATTGGGTGGGGAAATTACAATCAAGTATAAGGCACTTGCATTAATTGATGTTATATGTAGTAATCAACGACAATGGGAAATGCACAAAATGTACATTACTCAAAATAGCATAGCAGGCTCCGACGTAAAGTCAGGCATTAATCATCTAGCCTACGGAGTAAAATAATGTTATTCCTTAGATTAGCCTATGTTATTGCTAGCACAATCTTTTCATCATAGCCTCTTTCACGCTAGAACAAACTACTAACACTTTCTAATGAATCACATCACACGCATCATTCCTTCTAAAACTAGTAGAAACATCAGCAAAGAAGCTACAGTTACCTACGAAGACGCTGAACAATGTTCTTGATAACTCACTAATCGTATATCTATTACAATGGTAAATTTATTTGGTCAACTTTGATTGCAAGATGATTTTATCAGCATCTATCTGGCTCCTCCGTTCGAGTATGTTGAGTTGACCGGCCTGAAGCTTTTTGGTCTGATCATCATAGTGGCCTTCTTCAAGGTATAATCCCATCCCTGCGAAATAATAAAAAATATCGTTCAGAATCCTGAATCTTGTAGCTCTACAGATCAATAATCGTGCAAGTTGAATGTACCTTCCATCTGAACCAGACGATGCCTTGTCGAGCAATAGCAGATTCAGGTTGAGGGCTATCGAAATAGAGACCGTTGAGACCTCTGCCGCAAGACTTCCACCACCAGCCGCCCTTGAGCATCGAAGCGCAGTTGAGTGACGACCTGTCATTGTCTCTGTCATACGTTGAGAAGGCGCTGCCATGGGCTCCGTACCAGGGATCGCTAAGGGCATCGCCAGCATCACCGCTGTAGCCGCCCACCTCGAGACGGAAGCCGTCAGATTCGGATGCAACCTGTGCAAAAATGGTCGATTAGTATGCGTCACTTACTCAAGTTTGCCCAATTTCGTCAGTCGTTTTTTTGCGTTTCAAGCTTAACTTATATTAAAGTATCTTAAGGCAAAGCGCAATCATACAGTTGACATGAAAGTCACTGATCCCGTCAATCAAAAAGTCACATCATACACCATCATTCAAGCGTTAACATACATTCTGACAATCATTCGCTATGATTTCCCTAATCAACAATTTCCCACAGAAATTCAATTAAAAAGCCTTTCAGTCCTAATAGTCATTCAGTCCCTGAGTTTGCTTTCGCTAGTTGCCAAAGTCAAACCACGACTCTTTTTGTTAAAAGTACTCTTTGTAACTCGTCTGTATTTATGTTCAGACAAATCCGATGGGCAAAGTCATGAACTTGAACTTTAGTAGAATTGGGAGATCCTGAAACCGCAAACCTCTTTCTTGACTATTGTTCCATGCCCAAAACAAATTACTTTAAACTAACTTTTTGAAAGCTTTTAGCATTTACTATCTTTGAAGCCAGTGAACTGACTTTCCACCCGTTTCTTCCATCGTGCTATCTAATGAAATTGTCAGATTGACATTTACGGAGAAAGCAGCACCTTCAGCAATTAAATGGCTCTTTCTTAACCGCAACCGCACCAACGCCAAAGGGACAAGAATCAATCATGAATTGCACAATTTTTCATCGGTCCAATGGTCCACTGGCTTTCTTTATGTAAGTCGAGATGCACTCTCGAGTGTCAAATTGCATTCCATGGCTAATCGCCACAATGGACTCTGTGTCTGCTTTCAGGATTGCGTCTTCAAAAATGCCAGAGTCCTTTTGACATTTACGCATCACCTGCGTCAAAATTGGCAAAGTTTTGCAGGCTTTCGTTTTTTAGCTTCAATTTCGTCTTTCAGTTGCAGAAGATCCCACGCTGCTTACCTGTTTTTGTAACTGTGCTCCAGTTTCCTTCACTGTTGACTAACGGCTATTTGCTCAAGCCGAAAAAACATTTCCAAGTTCTTGTTAGTTAGGTAATGACCACTCAGTACGAAAAATTCTCAAGCAGTTTTAATTGCATCTCTCATAAAATCCGTATCACTCATACTGATAATTTTTCACTAATCGTGTCGCAGCTAAATGACCTCTATTTCAGCGGCAACGGTTCATCGATTTCTCCTCTTGGTCTCAAACCCAGCCTCTCGATGGCTCAAAATAATAATTTTGTCCCTAACAATCTACATAACGATTCAAAAGGACCCATTCGTTTCGATTTCACATATGTATGTGGCTGACTGAGAGAGTGACGGATTGATTAACTTTTCTCCTCCCTGGCTATGACTTATTCTCTTCCCTTTCATCGCGCATTTAATTTCCCTTATAATGCCGTATCATTCACCTTCTTTCACACGCTCAATCACACAAAGAACCGCACACACCACCACACAGATACAATCATTCTTTGACTGCAATTAAATAATTTTTCTTCTTCAGCAACCACCGCAGGAGGCAAAAGCCTATTGAACCCTCAAGCAATTTGTGTCTGTTTTCTTACTCTGAAAGTCGAGTATTCCGCATATCGCTTTTCTCCATCAAAGTCTTCCAATTCGATTCTCAGGACTTGATCTTCGGTCGTTGTCAAGAGGTGAAGGTTCACGTTTCCCATCCATACTTCTCTGACTGGGTCTCCGAATCCGCTTCTGTACTCAACCCAGTTCCTGTGGAAACTTTCACGAGGTTCGCCAAAATCAGCACGTCTTTGAATCACCTGCGAGGCAAATGTACACAACTCGTTATAACTTGAAATATCCAATGTTATACTTACTTGGCCACATGACCATTTTAGCACCAAGTGCAAATCGAACTGTAGCGAATTCTTTTGAAATGGTCTTCTTTTTGGCTGTCAAAATATACAGCTGAAAAGCTAAAGCCACTTACCATCCATCCACCGCCAGCGGTTTCTTGGTCGCAATGCACCAACAATTGCCAGAACGATGATCGGGCTCCGGGAAGTCTCAAATGGTACAAGCCTGATCTGCGATTTCCTTGTGACAGCAAGTCAGCGCAAGAGTTTCCAGTTTGGCCAGACTGGAATTTAAAAAAAATGTCATTAATTATGTGGCAATTACAAGTTTTTTCTTTGTATTCTTCAACCGCATTAATCAGCGTTAATTTCTCCTCAATAAACTTAATCTTATCCCAGTCTCTTTCCCCTAAAATTATACCGGTTTTTCCACTAGCCAATTCAAGGAATTTTCCTCGTTTCTTACACTCAATTGGCAGTTTAACTTTTTAGCATTGCGCTCACCAAATCTGAAATAATTGGTCAATTACCTACATATAATTACGAGTGCAACTGAATTAGTTCGTGTCGACTTGCAATTCACCTTCTTCAAGCTAAGGCTTTCTCAAAGTTATCATCTGCCTTTTTCCCTGTCACATGCTTTCAAATCGCCAAACTTCATTGCCTTTTAAGTGTTGCTTCCGTCTTTTTGCCTTTAATTACTGAACCGACCGGTACTGGTGATTCTTTTCGAGGTCTTTTTCTATCTCATTCAGAAAAAGTTGCTACCGCGCCCTTGCTGCAGCACACGCTTCAAATAAAAAGCAACATCTTTACCACCTTACGCTGAATGTCAAAACTAGACAATTCGGAAATTCAGTTTGACTTCCACTGCAGCTACAGTAATTTTTTGCAGTTGTTTGAGTTCTGCATGATGAAGGTTGCGTAGTTGGGTCAGCTAGTGAACTATACACTTTAATTTTGTGAAGCTCGTAAAATTATCCAAAAAAGAAGTACTTTTGCATAACTTTTGTACTTATGTCATCCCCATATAGATTTTATCAACAAGACTTTAGAAACAGGCAATCAAACTACCAGTTTCTCTTCCCACCAGCATAACCTCAAAACTGGCATTATTTATAACTTCATCAATCCTCCATCATATCCTCCACATTGCTCAGAAACTTGGACACGTTTTTCGTTATAGGCCAGATTTGGTGCAAAAAAGTAAAGAAACTCTTCTTTTTCACAGATATTATACTAATTTCATCTGTTAATTAGCAGAGTTTATCTTGCCTGAGGCCAAAACAAGAATTAAAGAAATTGCAAATATCGTCGCCGCCGTAAATAAGTCATTACTACAATACAAAAGAAGCTCCCATCACACTAACGTCAGAAAATACAACATTTATCCATTTCCTGCCGGCACGTTAACTTGACAGTTATCGTTTCTTGCCTTACGCTCAACTACATTTAGCAACAATTGCATCACGGACGATAGTAAACAGTTTATTATCGTGATTGCCCTTAGTAGCTTGCTGATGTCTTCTTTGCTCGTATGTGTGTACATATTGCCAAATTTTGTCTCGGCAACCCCCACCCCCACTACGCTATTATTGATTCATCCCCTAAATTTTTGTTGCCAAAAGCTCGTGTTCTAATAATTTTATACAGCAAGCAGGAAACTGCAATGACTACCAGACAAAATCAGTGACAATTCTGGTTGTTTGTTGTGATTTTGCTTGTTTTACAAGTATGTATCTCGCAGGTCGCTATACTGCAAAAAGCTTGTTCATTCATTTATATACAAAATTAGCTAGTGGTGGTGAGAGTCACATAAATTAAAATTACTACTTGACTTTTTCCTTTTCATAGCAAGCTCATCTGCCACATGATCAACGGCACATCATCATTTCCACATGCTGCCGTCGACAGTAACTATTCAATTCGAGGGTCCTCCAATCTAGTTAAAATCAAGAAATAAATCCTCGGCACCCATCATCACACGTGCAGTGAAGCTCTCTGTCATTTGACTTTACCCCATGCTAACGTTATGTGTCTTTTGCAAAAAATTTGAGGCAAATAAATCCTACTGTCATTTGCCCAATAACAACCTTTTTCCATTATCTGACAAGCTATAGAGCCCACATCAAATTCATCTGCCACTTGTTCAAACAACAATTTTGAATTTACGTTGGCTCCTTTTACATCCATTCTCACATTCATCAGCAACTTGTCAGAATGAACCGACTGTTATTACACCTTTTCACCCTTACAAAGCTGTGTCCGCTGTTTTCAAGTTGTACGGCAACATCATAAAGTATTGAATGATAACCAACTTTTGACCATTAAGCAATGTATTCATCAAATCACGTTATATACTAAATTATCTCGCCAGTCTTTGATTCGCAAATACTGGATTTTTTACTATGACGCTTTCTCCCGGCTCCTACGTTAGCGTTTGCTGACATGTCCCGGCGGAATTTTAACAACTTGAACCTATCAAGGAGATAAAAAACTTGCAGGGCTAATACGATGAGTTTTAGGTAATTACCTCTCATTGGTAACTTGCACATAAATCTGCACCCAAAAATGCACTTTCTACAATTACAGATCCAAGCCAGCCCGCCTGCATTTTGAACTCATTGTGTGAGCGTTATCAGAGCTGAGCTTGTGACTCATCTTTAATGCACCTTAGCTTAGTCAATTACGAACTTGACTGGCTGGTTCTTGTTCCAATTGTTTCTCAGTCAAGAAATATAATGAGACCTGAATTTTAGCGTAGAGTCGTAATTAGCACATGCGTCGATCCATTTATAATCATCCAAAGAAATCTGGAATGCTAAACATGGGTCGTCTGGTTTTCATAAATTTCAAGTTGCTCCTCTTTTTAATTGTCTAGCTGCCACCTCGCTCATTTTGTTTTAACAAATTATTATCACGACGTGCTGCTCCGTAATCAATAACTTTTCCGTATATACACTGCTCTACAATAATTAAACTTTTCCGCAAGGGCCAATTTTGGTAGTTTAAAGGCAAGCCAGATCACAACAGTAGCAAATTATCCCACAACAATAACCAATTTTGCACTTTCTATAAAAGAAGAATGATGATCGCCCAAATCGATTAAATCATCAAGCAACAACGCTTGAGCTCGTTCTTGGACAATAATGAAATTAGCAGAGCTCACTGCCATTATCTCATTGTGAATACTCAATCAAAGAAAGCATGAAAGTTTTCATGATAGCCGCAGTCAGCATTTTTGTGATTTTTCTTAAAACGGTATTGTCAAATATCAACGTTAGTAGCTACAATAGGTCCGAATTGTTAAATACTATAGTCTTAAATATTAAAAAAACTACAATACAATACTTCTGCTCGTCTGTTTCCCAAAGCGTTTTTACGACACTATCGGTACACTATCAGCCTCGATCAATTCCAATATTCGTCACCTTAACGTTACAACATGTCAGCGTTATGTGGGAACATGTTTGTTGAGTAGTTTCTCAAAACTTGTCGATGTGTTTGCCGCCTAAAGTCACATCTTCTTCTCACGCCATTACATTGTATTTCGTTTGTTGTCTTTCGTTCTTGTCGTGTTTCCTTTTCGACCTACCGTGAGTACATTTTTGTTGAAGATCAACATCCTGTGCTGCCTGAACTTGAAAAACGTCTTTTGCGTCAGCTATTTGTTGGCAACTTGCCCTGCGGATGCCAAATATTTCCTAATGCGACGTACATCAAATCAATCGACCATTCAAGTAAGCTACTGTCGCCGCCGCCGACTTGTTTTGTCTGCCTGCACCCATTTGTGCATGCACCCACAATAATCGATGTTGTCGTCGTCGTCATAGTCTCCACGCGTACCATTGACCCATGTGGAAATTCGCACGTCATGTCAAAACGTTGCATGCTCTACTAGACACCCCGCCAATTGTACGCAGTGTATTTTACTGTCGATCAACCGTATCGATTTTTACTTTTAACGTTTCTTGTAATAAATTTGCGCCTCATCATCTTTTCCACCTTTTTGCCTAATATTACTCGCAAATCAAAAGTTGTCGTAAGTAAAAAAATGTCGCTTTCTTGAGAATCTGAAAGATCCTGGCGGGGCGCAAAAACTGCGTATCGAAATAATCGATGGATGAAGAAGCTTCTTCGGATACACACCAGCCAAGCCTGTCATAAATTAGTGACCTACATCAAATAGTTTCTCAATACAATTTCCTTAATTGGGATCTAAAAATTCATTTGGCTACCGTATCCCACTCGCCTGCTGTTTCCTGCCGACTTGAAGCTTCTTCCCATTTCCTTTAAGTAGCCGTGTATTTTGAACACAACGCCCACCCCGACCTATATGACACATGTCAATTTTCGTCGTCTACCACAACTTCATAATAAGACATGACAAACTGCACTGTATCGTGCAAAAAAATCATCAACTTGTTCTCATTGCCAAATGTAGAAGTAACAAGGCAACACAAAGTCGCGAATGTGGACGGCTGTACGCAACAATTCCTTTCCTAGTCGGTGTGACAATCCTCACATGCATCCTCATACGGTTTTATAATCCGTTTATTTCCCTCATGCCATCACAAGTTTTTTGTGAAAATTATCAGTTTCTTAACTAACATTTTTTGATTGGCATCAATAAACCCTGTCCTCAGTCAGTTCCCTGCTGTCCTGTCTCTCCTGTCCCTGCCATTCCTTCTTCTATGCTTGTTTGCCTCGCTTCCTTTTTTGACAAGTGCCAAACAAGCTTCAAGTTTTACAGGCAACATTTCAACAGGACCCCATTATCAATGTCCATCTTTCATCAAAACTCACGAAATCCTCAAAACATATTTATACCCTCAAGAAAAAAATCACTTGTTTACTCACTCCTCCACACACAACTTTCGCTCAAAAACTGCTTGACTGCAAACGTGTGTATATTCTAATCAATTGCATGTGTATTATTATTATCATCATCTTCATTATTATTGTCATCAAGTAAGAAGGAGCAAGAAGCTTCCCTTTAGACGTAATCCAAAATGTCCCTGCGTGCCAAATCCACATCATCAAATTTATGCGACAACTCAATAATTGTACTGAAACGCAATCTCGTTTCCTAACCTCCGGCCTCAGCCTCAGCGCCATCAAAGTCAGTCATCAATCTACTACACAAACAACAAAATTATATCATCCTCTCGCAATTTCCTAATTTTCTATATAACATCTTCTTTTCAAATTTCCTTTTGCCTCTAAGCACATTCTGTGATGTTGCGCTTCTTCTTTCCTGACACAAGAAAAAGCTTTGATTCTTCACTGTGTAACGTTCATGATAGCCCCGGTACACGGTGTGTTTACGAAATTTGTTAAAATGTCAGAGTCATCAAAATTAACGCATTTAGAAGCTACTGTTACAGCTGTTTGTCAGATGATGACAGGCCACCCAGTTATTCCTTTCTGTTCCTCAGGTAATTATTGCCAACGTAATTCTTGTACGTTGCCAAAATATTTCGTGTACATCTTGTACGCATTCGCTAAGAAGATTGGCACTGATAATGCTAAGACTGTCAACAAGAGCCCTGAAAGTCATTCATTTCCGTAAAGCCAGAGCCATAGCCCTTGTTTACATGATGGCAATAATTAACGCAGTGAAGGCGGACATCACCACCAATGATGCATCGTCTCCCTGATCTTCATCTGGCATTCAAATTCTTCATGTCATTGCATAAGATAATGATAAAAAAGACGACCTGCCGCCATTAACGCTTCGTTCTTAAAGAAAGACGATAGTTCGTCATCACAGGGATGATATGGCAGTCAGCGTCTTTCGTTGATTAATTTTGATAACCGTCTAGATAACCCTGCATACATGAGTCTTTGAACGGCTCCTGATAATAGCTGAAATGAAATGCCCGCCCTTAGTTATCAAATGGCACATTCGTACTTTCATATGAAGCTCATATCACGATCCAGACAAAAAAAGATAAAGGAAAAACAAATAGATGTCTCGATGATCGAAGAACAAAGAGATACTCCACAAGGGGGTAAGAAAACAAGCATTTGAAAACGCCTGATAGCCGTGTAATTTGCAGATGTCTCTCCTTGTCAACTCATGTCGCATGTCGTTGACAATTTACATTTGTGTCATTCCACATGTAACAGAACAACGGCTAAATGGCCATAATTTGGCGCTTATCATGAAAACAACAGTAACCCCCTCCCCCAATTTCTTAATCACTTTCCTTGTCATTCTAACCGATTCAATTCTAATTCACTTCGTCTACAATAGCCTACCTCAACGTCAAATGTTAATGAGTCAAAAATACAATCTGAACATTGTAAGTTCACTTTTGCTTTTAATATGCAATGTGTTCCTTGAGTACTTTCTCCTTCGTATAGTTCTCTCGTTGTCTACGACGAACTTTTGAAATTCTTTAGTCCCGAGCCTCGAAAGCAAATCACACTAGCGTTATTCAGAAAAGAACAAAGCCTAGTTACAAAGTAGACGAAACACGACACAGCTTTGTAGTTCTTCGTAATGAGATTTAAAACTTCAAGATTTAGCAAAGCTTTTTTAATTGATAACGCTTTGCATAATATTGCCATTTCTTGTAACAGGTGCTCCTAACAAACGGTTATTGAAATGACTCGGTGTCGGTGCATTTGCAAGTATCAAAGATATTCAATTATATTTTCATTGCAGCCATGATCATATTTAGTTACTTTTACATAACCAGGGCTTGTACTTTACATTCATGCTCTCTCGCAGACAAGACCATTAATTTCCCCGCAAACTTGGGCTTGCACCACTAGTCATTGCAAATTTTGATTCCCCCTACACATACACAAAACACAAACCTCGCCGAAATTACTTATGCATTCAATTCGTTTCCACACATGGCAATAAACGTATGCATTATGATAATTCTACTTTTAAT
>JAQGBJ010001672.1:0-21243 GCA_034698345.1 Sphaeridia pumilis
TACCCGTAAAGATTCCATTGGAGTTGAGCTCGATCAGCTTGTCATTCCATTGCCGGTCTTTCGAACGGATTGTTGTTAGCTCGTCAGAATCTAGAATTAACAAGTTTAATTCTAAAAAGTTGTTATTCAAAATTATCATCGTTTGCAGCCACCTGCAAAACAATGTACGCCAAGTTGTTTGTTGCCAGTTTGCTCCTTTTCGGAGCCGTCAGTTACTCCAGCGGTGCTGAGTCCGACGTCCTCAACCTCGGCGACGATGACTTTGAAAGTAAAATTGCAGCTCTAGAGAACGTACTGGTTATGTTCTATGCTCCATGGTAAGTGCAAAGTTGGAGTTTTTGAAGGTTTTTGGTTGTTGAAGTACCGGCATTTTGAAATACACGTGTTTTTGAACCGGTTTGCTAAAAGGATTCTTGGGAATTTTCCAGGTGTGGACACTGTAAGAGACTTAAGCCAGAATTTGCTCAAGCTGCTGAACTTTTGAGGGATGATGACCCACCAATCAACTTGGCTAAGGTACGTCGAATTTCGCTGTATTGTGTATTGTTGATATTGAACCTGCGAGTTGAAAATCGTTTCGATACCGGCATCTGGGCGACATACAGCTGGGAAATGGGAAATTGGCAAGTCAAGGTTGCTGCTGCTGTTGCTGCTAGGGAGGGATCAGACATGTATCTGTTAATATGCAGGGAGAAGATTTAGATTTGCAAATTAGAAACGTTCAGTTGCTGGTTGAGAAATCTACCGGAAATGCTAGAACATTCTTATCGCTAGGTTTTCAAGGCACCAGCCGCTTATCTCGTAAACTAAAAGTGATAAGATCGCTGGTCCAACGATCTGGCAGCAAAGGGTGACGTCAATGTAATGTTCAACGACAAAGTTCTCTAGCTTTTCAAAGGAAATGATGGGCTAATGCTTTCGCTCAATAACAGGATGTATTGTTCTCATGGGCAAATTGGTAATTCAGAATTAGCACAATAATTGTGACTGAGGGAAACGTATTGAGCTTCGAAGAAAAAAGAACAGAAGTGTGGTTATTGGAACTTCATCAAATGTTCATCATCACATGTTTCCCCAGATATTTTGTGGGCATATTATAGTAGGAAAATGTAGATGCTCAGAAGCCATTTGCGGTTAGGTTGATGCTTGTGGTACTCGAAGCCGGCTCACCTGAATTGGTTAATGATGTTCATGTGCGTTATTCGCAGCTAATGTCTTTGGTTACTCTATAGGTCGATTGTACCGAAGCCGGCAAGGAAATCTGTAACAGGATGTCTGTTTCCGGATATCCCACCTTGAAGATCTACAAGAATGGAGAGATTGCTTCTGAGTACAACGGACCCAGAGAAGCTAGTAAGTTGCTAATTTTGAGCTTGAAGTATGTCAAATTTAAGGTGTAATTCTAATTTTGCTTCTTTGAATTATAGACGGCATTGCCAAGTACATGAGAAGCCAAGTCGGCCCAGCCTACAAGGATCTCAAGTCTGCTGCTGATTTCAAGACCTTCGTTGGCAAGGATGAAGTTGGCATTGTTGCTTTCTTGGTAAGTCGGGATCGATTATTTATTCAATGAGATTGAAGATACTGAGGAACACATCATTTCAGTTTTTATTATCTTTTCTAGGCTGCCGATTCCAAGTTGGAAAAGACTTTCGATAAGGTCGCCGACAAACTTCGCGAGAAGGCCAGGTTCGCCAAGACCAATGTTGCTGATGTGCTCAAGGAAGCTGACCAGAAGGAAGATACTTTGGTCTTGTACCGTCCCAAGGTCTTGTCCAACAAGTTCGAACCCGACTTTGTCGTGTACTCAGGCTCCGTGGATAAGGATGAAATCGAAAGCTTCATCAACAAGCAATATTATGGTCTCGTTGGTGTCCGTTCTCAGGATAACGCCAAGGACTTCAAGGCCCCTGTCGTTATTGCCTATTTCGCTGTTGATTACAAGAAGAACCCCAAGGGTAGGTGTCACTTTTTAATGATTGTGTTTAGTGCAATTCTGTCAAGGCCCTGTTTAATTTTTGTTGAATTTCCCAGGTACCAACTACTGGAGAAACCGTATCTTGAAGGTCGCTGAACAGTACAAGGATGACTTCACTTTCGCCATCAGCTCCAAGGACGAATTCCAGTATGAAATGAATGAATATGGTATCGACTTTGTTCCATCCGACAAGCCCATTGTCACCGCTAAGAACGCCAAGGGACAGAAGTTCATTGCCAAGGAAGATTTCTCGTAAGTGTTGTCAGTAAACATTCCTGGTTTTGTTTTTCTTAGTTTTTCATACTAATGAACTTGTGGTGCGTTACAGTGTCGACAGTTTCGGCGAATTCTTGAAGAAAGTGAAGGCTGGCGAGTTGGAGCCACATCTTAAGTCTGAACCTATTCCCGACAACAATGATCTTCCAGTTACTGTTGCCGTGGGCAAGAATTTCGATGACGTTGTGATTAACAACGACAAGGATACCCTTGTTGAATTCTATGCTCCATGGTGCGGACACTGCAAGAAGCTCACTCCCATCTTCGAGGAACTTGGTCAAAAGGTACTGCCACTTGATCTGCTGATATGTAATTTATATTGTTCGGTTGTAACACAAATGTTCTATTTGCACAACAGATGAAGGGCGAAGATGTTGCCATTGTCAAGATGGACGCCACTGCCAATGATGTTCCATCTACCTTCGATGTTCGTGGATTCCCAACTTTGTTCTGGCTCCCCAAGGACAGCAAGGACAAGCCAGTTCGATATGAGGGTGGTCGGGAAGTCACCGATTTCATCAAGTATATCGCCAAGCATGCTACCAATGAACTCAAGGGTTACGATAGGAGCGGAAGCGAAAAGAAGAGCGAATTGTAAGGGTCTGCTAATACTAGTGAAACGAGATCATCAATTTGATACAATTTAGCGTTAAAGTCTTATACCGTTCATAATTAGTGAAGTACCATTTTGCTATCAAGATATGTATGTGTTGTCAGTCATCTGAGTCCCAGCCCAACTTGAATTGCTTTATCATCGGTGCTTGAGTTTACATGTTTACTTCCTAATATCCAGATTTTTCAATTTTCGTTGAAACTTATATCAAGTGAATGGATTCTACCAGACTTATTTTGAGGGGCAGTATTGTGAGAAGAGCAATCTTCCTGCGTTGTTGTGTTAAGTCAACCGTGATATACTAATCATGTAGCACAAAATTTTGTTAATTATGTTTTGCTAAAGTTAAGTTTGGTACTTATTGCGCCACAAAGGCAACCGACTGTTCTTAAAGTTACGACTGTTCAATAATAAACAGTAACCTGGTGATCTGTACTCTGAATTTCTTGTTGTTTTGATCTTATGGTATAGGCACTTCTGATCGATGACAAATCAACCACTTTTGGATAGTTGTACATGTAACTCGTTTTAATTAGCTGATATTTTTGACACATCAATCGGCAAGAGCCGTGCTCATTCAATTCAATTTTTATAATAAGACTCATACAGAGTAACGGAAACACAAGGACAAGAACAGTTTGTGAGAGCAGAACTGTGTTACAGCTATAAGAATTAAACGACAAGACATTGCATACATTATCCACCTTCAAGCAGAGCGTATTCGAAAGTTAAGACATAAAATGAAATAAAGTTAAAAATAAAGAAGACTGCAATTGAGGATCTTGTCACATGCAGAATACAGATCCATACTAGAGAATATTTATCACTTAACAAACTTAATCTTCATCATCTTTTCCACTTGCCGACACTAATCAAGTCTGAATCAACCAAACAATTAGCATCCGTAAATTTTGCAATACCAAGATATACTCCATTACATCAAGAATATCACGACGACTCGGAACATGTTTCTCCTCAATACTTGGTTATAATATGTACACTTAGTAAAGGTTATAAAGGTGCTGACTTTAGGTAGCTCCAACAAGTAGCTTGATGTTTACGAATTCGCCAACTTTGACGGCTGTTGTGCGATACTTGTTTTCCTCATGTGCACCGAATCCGGAGTTGGGATTTCAGGAGCCACTGGTAGAATTGGAGGCATTGTTCGGGGCTTGCCCTAGAATTAGCCAAATAAAACCTCATTAGAACCACACCTTAAAATGCATTATCATATTTCATATTCTCCTCCAGCAACTCCCCTACCTTTCCAGTCTGTTTTGCCATCTGATAATCTCCAGAATCAAAGTACTTCTGCCCCTTGGTCAGTCTCTTGGCTAAAAACGCAGAATGGCCCGCCATTGGTTTCACTGCTTGTGGGTACTTGGTCTGCAGTTTGACTTCTTCCTGTTTCTCCAAAGCTTGCTGAAATCACAAAAGCAGAAAATAACGGTCAAAATAATGTCCATGGTTCGTTGCTTGGTTGCTAAATCATATCATAATTTAGTGAACAAACTTACGAATTCGGCCTGCTCTTGCTGATCCATATCTTGAGTTTGCTCTGCAACTTCTTGAGACATACTGTTACAGTTAAAATAGCTTCTTCAAATCACTAGGATCAATGGTAACCTGGACTTCTGAGATCAGATTGTCGTTGATAGTTTCGGTCTCTGAAACAAGAGAATCAACGGACTAATTAGACTTCACATTCAATATTCCATGTTTACATAATTTCAAACGTAATAGGATCAGAGCTTTTCAGAATTTTCGTGATCAACAAACTAAACAAGTTTTTCTCACCTTTGTTTATAAAATCAAACAAGTTGCATAAATAATATTCCGAGTAACCGACAAACCCAGTTTCAAACGACGATGTATTCAGTTTAAATGTGATTTAGCGCTTAAAGTAGATCAATGAGCAACAAATCCTTATCAATTGAATAATAGTTGTAAAATGTTGAAGATTAAACACACATCAAAAGAAATGTTTGACTTGACAAATGGTCCAGTAAACACTACGAGTTGGTCGTCGTCTCCTCTCACCGTTCATTCCAATGTATTTTGTGTGTATATATTTACACACACCAACGCAGATGAATCAAGTTTGAACCCGTCGCCTTTGTGTTAACCGTTAAAGATATCCTTTGTAACTTCCAAACTTGCCGCTAGATGCCGCCCAACTGTAAAACGTTTCAGTTGGCATCAACTTCAGCATTTTTTCGCTCAATTTCATTTTGACCTTTACTGGAGCGTTAGATTCTTGAAAATAAAACAATGCAGATCTATTTAATTTTAGTAAATTTGGTAGAGCAGAAATATTTATGTTTTTAGATTTGATTGACGGCGCGGAAAGATTTAATTTTGTAGATTAGAAGGTGCAAAAAAGTTACGTCACTACAATAATCCTTAAATATCATTCACCTGTGACTATCACGCAAACCATCTAAAAGCGGCTTCTAGGACCTTCATTTGACTTCATTATTATCAGTTTACAGCACAACTTCTTGCATGATCTTAATGACTGGCCGACATGACATCCTGTCACCACGACAAAGACTTCCTTTCCAGTGTAATAGTCCTGGCTTGACATAATTAATCTTATCAATAAATCCACTGCATTCTCCATCAAAGTCATCATTACTTTCATAGGACCTGTGTCGCTTTAATTCCTTTTATCACAGCCGATGATTAAATGAAATTCGGGGGCTTTATAAAGGATTGGTCTTCTTTGTGTTGTGTCAGTCAAACATTATCATCAGCACTTTCACTCTAGTTTTGAAATTTACTGTCTAAAAGTTTGCTTATTTCAAGAATTGGTATAAATCGTGAGAATGTCGGTCGTTTCAGAAAATACGAAGACCAATACGAAGACCATTCACGAGGCTGATGTGAGTTACTCACTGTTCCATTCAACTTCCAACACATATACCGAGATTCAGAATATATTGAGTGTGTAGTAGCTAAGATGATGAAAATTTGCAGGGTTCCGTGACCAAAATCATCACGACTACGGTCGTCAAGACTTACTCAGATGGAAGGACTTCTGAAAGTACTACAACGAAAACAGAGAAGGGCACCGGAAATGGAAGTGGCGGAGGCTGTTCTATGGCTTCAAGCCAGCCAAGGATGCTCAGTTCTGGTGGACCTCCGAAGGTAGCTTTAGCGTTTGTATGATTTTTTGTTCATGTTTCCAGGTGTTCTTAATAAAACCTGTCGATCATTATTGGGATAGGATTTGACCCCAGATACCAAGACCTTCGTGGAAGACGCCCTGAACGCCCACAATGATTACCGAAAGCTTCATGGCGCTCCGCCGTTGCAACTAGATGCTAATGTAAGTTGAGAACTTGCTTTAATTGGCTACTTGAATTGGAATACGTATTCTTCATTTTGGGACGGTTCAGATCTAATCGGGTTTCAATATTGCAGCTTTGCCGCGTAGCCCAGGGCTGGGCGGATAACATGGCTGCAAAGAATTCCATGTTCCATAGCTCTTGCGGTTTGGGCGAAAATTTGTACATGGCTGGTGGTATGAAGGTAACTGGGAAAATGGCTACCAAGGCTTGGTACGACGAAATCAAGGATTACAATTTCAACAACCCAGGCTTCAAAAGCGGAACAGGTTCATGAAGCAGAATAACGAATTTATACTCTTTCTTGCTCCATCTTGACGATGGAGTTGACTGATGAAAAATTTATGTTCGCATCCATAGGTCACTTTACTCAGGTAATCTGGAAGACATCGGAACGGTTCGGGATCGCTTTTGCAAGTCGCGGCTCAAGCACTTTTGTGTGTGCCAACTACGATCCGCCCGGCAACTTTCAAGGTCGTTTTCCGGAGAATGTTCTGCGTCCTCAGAAATGACTGCGATTACGAATTCCGTTTCTCGTTAATAGTGTTTCGGCAACTTTAACAAAATAAACCGGTGATGGCAGTAGAATATCAATGCGAATCGTTAATAAAGTTTCGGCCAAATTTAATAATTCGTTTGAAGCCGTCATTTTGCAGTCTTCATTATCCTTTCGAAACTCAGTTCACTACCGATACAAAAATTAGAATGCTCGGTTTGACTTGCTCAAGTAAAAGATGCACTCTTCAGTCTTAATTGGTGACTATATGTAACAAGGAAAAGTACTAGCGTACTTTGACTTGAGGTCGTCTAGCGACGAGACTCAGGTTGAGGGAGTCAGGCTAGAGTTAGCCGAGACTCAAGAAACACAGTTTGTTGTGAAGACACGACGAACAGATTTTGTTGACTTGTGGGGTAGGTTTTATTTGTTGTTCCTTCTTCGCTTCCAAACTCCGACTGGCTACTTTCCGTCAGTGCCCCTTGACATAAGGCCGTTCTCCAGGAGTCATCGAGTGTCCCATCATCTCTGTCTCTCAGTTGACACTCGATGGCTCCCTCACATACAAAAGGCTGTTACATAATAGTCCCCCCGAAGGAAGATTTTTGCCCCAAAAATTAGCAAGTCATTTTAACCGTAAATATGTACACAAGTATGGCCGATACGGCACTTTTACCAGAACGAATTAAGGAAAAATAAAACTTAGACCAAAAGGAAAACTTAGATTATAAACGTGATAGCTGGTATTGGACGCTGGCAGTCATACACTTGAAACAAAACAAATAAAAGTGTCCAAACAAAATTTTACGCTGAATATTCCAAAATTTTTCTACACAAACTCAATTATTCTATCAGCTGGTACAAATGGAGTTTTAACAACGCTAAAGTACGTTGAGACCATGGTGAAATCACCAAATAAGTCGTTCCTAGAATGATATACTAAACTTAACTGACACAAACAATAATCTATCAGTATTCTATCAGTACAGTAAATTTATATTCATGAATCTTACATTACATTAAACGATAGGTGGATACAATCGATATACAATATTCCGTACTTAGAATTTCCTGGAAGAAAGTAGAAAGGGTTATCAGTGAAAGAGAAAGCAGGTGATGAGAAGATCTAATCAGGAAGGTTGGGGTCCGGCTCGCTGATGAACGGTGGAGAGTGGCAGCTGGTCGGTGTGATGGTTTGTAGAAGTTGATTGTAGAGGTCAGCAAGGGGTTGTCGTTGGGGGAGTGGGGAGTTGGGAAAGTCAGCAGCCGTCTTGAACGGTTGGGCCAATTCAGGTATGTCTTTGCCTGGAGTCCGGGGAAGAAGAGCTAAGGAGAGTTCAGGTGTTGTGGTGTCGATAAGGGACATGGAGTCGGCTTGGTAAAAAGTCAGAGAATTGTCAGCAACATCCATTTCCTGGTCATCAGAGGAACTTCGGAGGTAGAAACCGTTGCATGATGGCGAAGTGGGGAGGGTGTAACTGTGGATGAAGGTGCTGGCGAGAGGAGACCGTTGAACGGATCCAGAAGCTGAGTCTGGGGCAGTCTTGTTGACTTCAATTGGCTTGGTGATGCTTGGAGGAAATGCCGCCAGTTCGGGTGGAAGAAAGGTGGTGGTCTGCGGTTTCATGTGATGGCGGTCAAGAACAAGAGTTGGTGGCGCTGAAGGAGCATCGAAGATGTTCGGTGGGTCCGGGAAAGAGTGGCGAATTTCTGCAAAGGACGGACCGTCGGATGGTACCATGTTGGTGGCACGTTTCTCCGGCAGACCGTCAGGCAAGGCGGGCTCCAGGTGGCGTTTTGTCGTACCGCTGGTGGTGGTAGCAGTAAGTGTGGGAGGTTCAGCCTTGTCGATAGATTCATTTGGATGGCGTTTGTATATTTGGGCGGGGTTGATTGAAGATTCCACCCGCTTGCGGAATTTGTTGTTGCGTTGGAGCATGTCCGCCAGTGTGTTCCTGATTTGTTGGTTGGCGGAACGGGAGGCTTCGAGTTCGCCGTACAGTTTGTCGTTGGCACTTTGGAGGGATTCGGCTTTCACTTGAAGTTTCCGGACTTCTTCGTCGAGATGAGCTCTAGCATGACGATGAGCTTGTTCGAGTTGACGCTGCTGTGAGGCATGGTTGATTTGAAGTTGGGCATGCTGTTCCTGGAGTGCATTGAGTTGTGATGTCAAGTCACGTTTTTCATGTAACAACTCTGAGTAATTGAGGCTTTGATTGTTGGCAATTTGCCGAAGGCGGTCAAGCTCAACACGATGTTCAGCTGCTGTGGTGTTAAGAGCAGTTATCCGGTCCAGGTTGGTGATGTTTTGTTGCGTCTTGAGATCGTCATGGTCTCGCAGTAGTTTTTTGGCAGAAGTGAGCTTGGAAGTTAGAGCGACTTTCTCCTGCTCAAGCTGGGCGATTTGTAACCGTAAAGCAGCAAAAGTTGGCGGTGGGGGATCGAGAGCCTCCGAGATGTCGAGGAAGTTATCCGTTAGCGTGGCGAGTGCATCTGTATCCGTGGAGGATGGAATAAGCTTACATTGACGGGAAATGAATGATTTGGCAAGAAGATGAAGCAGATCTGAATTCTTGAGAATCGCATCTCGGACAGGGACATACTTCCTGAGAATGTCGATGAGACAAACACGTTTGTAGTCTTCGGGTTTCATGACAGACTTGATGTAGTCCCGAAAACCAAGCAGACTGAAGGCCTTTAATTGTAGGTGTGTTGACCGCTCCCAGACGGTCAAGTCAAACTTGTCGGGTTTCGATGTAGCTGAGCGTTGGAAGATATGGATACACGGCTCTCCATATGGGCAGCGTTGGAGTCCATTGGCTTCAAGAGTTGATATTTCCATGCGTTTGTGTGTGAGAGGACGGACGGGAGGGTTCGGAATGGAGGGAGGCTGCTGACTGGTGGATTCGGCGTTGACCGGCGGGATACTTGGAGCTGTGTAGTATCCATACGGGATACTTGAAGAAGACGGTGACGAGCGAGCCCGGGACCGGAATGAAGTGGAGGAATGCATACTGCAATTGAAGATAAACTTTGATTAATTTTGAGGCAGGAAAAGTTGTAGTTGAACGATTATCGATTGTACTGTACAGTTACTTAAAAGTAATATATCTTATAATTGTTGGTGTATATTAGACATACAAGCTAGAATACCGCGTAGCGGATTTTGAATGTGGTATAGTGAAGTCTATCCTAGATGTGTCACGAGACGAAAGAACGAATCAGCAAAATATAAAGAAAAATTATATTAGAGTATGGCGTCAAGGAAGGTTGGAATAAGATAAAACACAAGTTTTGCGATTATTCGCCATTACATATTTATAGATGGATTCTTGCTAGACAGACTGGCGGCGTAGTACTTTTTTGGGAATGTACGGATAAAATATAGGTATCGTAGAAAGACTGCAAGGGGTTAACGGGAGAGTTATACAGAAAAGAACAAGGAGACCATTTTTTAGGGTGGTCAAAATTCAAAATCAAATGAAGAGCAAAGTAATACTGAGGGAATAGTACGTTGAGCACATGGAAAATACGAGTCGTCAAACAACTGATAAGCTAATGTTTTTCCCCTTTGACAACGGAATCTGAGTGAAATTTGATCATTTAGACAAAAACCCGCGACTGTGAATTGAAGCTTTATCCCCGAAAAAAAAAACCCTTGAATTGACACTATTAAAGATGCCCTCAAAAATGATAACTGAATCGAAATGAATTTTCCCCTTAAATTTGATCCCCGCAAAGTTATGAACCCTTGTTACTTATTACCAATTCGTGAACCCACGGAACCCTGAAAAAGAATTTTGAGGTTAAACTTCTGACGGAGTTTTACGGGAGTTGTGGAACTTGACCGTTCGACCAACGCCGAGATTGCGAATCACTGGAGCGGGTCCGGGTTGAATTTGGGCGTTACATGGGGAAGAATGAGGAACGACAGCTTGAAGGGGCTCATCTTCGGCAGGATCTTCGAGCGGGTTGGCAATACGGATTTCCATGGACTGATGGGCAGCGGGAAGGGACTGTGTACGGACACGAAGAGGAGTTCCAATAGCAGGAGTCACATCGTTAAGACCATTGATCTGATCGAGAATGGGTGGGCCTTGAGTTCGGCGATTGAGGAACCCATTCATTTCAGTGCGTGCGTTGGCTTGATTGAAACGGGGGAGGTGAGGGTCAAAACGCTGGCAGGAGATACGCAGGACATACTTGAAAATTTTGACGATCAACGGAAAGATGATCAGGACCAAAATGAAGAAAATTATGTAGATGAGGGCTTCAATGTGAGTGGGCAGCAAGCAGGGCATGGCGATCGGAGTTTGGGCACGGGCCATGGGCAACATTTCAACGGTGAGTGGGAGCGCTGCGGCAACGAGTATTCGCTTGATTCGTACGATTTCCAGGCCGAGAACCACGCAAATGACGCACACTCCGAGTAGGATGACCCAGATCAAGGTGGTATGGGGCATGTACTGGGTATTCAGCCATTGTTGGATAGCAGAGTTATGGATGATTGGATCAGATTCGTATTGCCATTCGGAAGCGACTGAAGCACCGATAGTAGAGATTTTGGGCAATTTGGCAAGAACAAAAGGATCGACATTGTTATCTGTGGTCAGTGGTTCAGAGCGGTTGAGAGTCAGTTGAAGTGGTAATTCCGAAGAGTTGGTGAGCAATCCAGGAATGATATGAACGACTGTAGATTCGGTGACATCGGATAACGCGCAAGGGAACCGCGGACTGGCGATTAACTTATTCGCAGAGTACAACTTACATTTGCACGGAAGAGTGATCTCTAAGTTACCGACTGAAGGAATTGGAGCGACATTAGTGACAGATTTTCGTTGTTCCCCCAAGCATTCAACGTAAGCGTCAGAGTTCAGATGAGCAATGGAGAAAGTGTTTGGGCCAATGCTAGTAACTTGAGTTTGAGAAGTGTTTTGAGAAGAAAACCCGCAATTATCTTGGATGGCTTGGACATTCGTGTCTTGAACCAGGGTTTGAATGCATTTAAAGTTACGGGTTTTCCCGCCGTTGGCGACGGGTATTTGACAGAGGTTTGCTCCAGTGAGACTACATTGCATGCGATCGACCTCGTTAAAAACGCGAATGTCCTTGCCGTTAATGGCCACCAAAGTAGGCTGAAGATTAATAGAATGAGTCTGAGAATTGTAAGCATAGTCGACAGGTTGCAGCTGAATGAGTTCCCATTTTTCAGTCGAGGTTCGGAACGGAACTTGCATTTTGACGACGACCGCATTGTTCATGAAATAGCAGGTGGTGATAGGCAATCTATAGTAAAGATGCATGAGATCCATAGGGATAGCCAATTCGCGATTATGAGGCTGGAGACTGGTGGTCAATTGGTTCAGGTAAGGTGCGAGGATATTCCGGGGAAAGAAAGTCTGCGAGAGCAATTTGTTGTTACATTGATTTGTGAGAGACTGATACAAGAATGATTGGGTGGTGGAATGGATTAGAGCAACAGAATCCGCATGAAGCATAGCGAGATGATAGAAGAACGTGTCATGCCAGTTATCTTTAGCCCAGGAAGTTGCTAACTGTTTCGCAATATAGTCATGAACCGTTTGCATGTTTGTGCGTAGTGTATCGACAGCCATTTGTGTTTCATTAGCCAATTGTGACGTGTCGGAGTTGATGTGAACCAGAGACTGATGGTCGCCGTGCAAATTGCCTTTTATGCTTTCCAAGAAAGATGCCACAGCCGACTCATCGTGTTCCAAAATCTGGATCTCGTCCTCAAGAGCCACATCACAGCAATAATGAAGGAAGTTACCGATAAGGTTACGTTTTGGACGCGTCTCTTGCAAACGAAGCAGATTAGGCTTTGGAAGAACCCGTTGAGACAGCTCGTTAGCCTGTGTGAATTGGGCATTCAGAATCTCATCGACAACAACAAATGCGCGACAGGCTGCCTGGTGCGGACTATGAGCGTTACACTGTGTTTGAGAAGTGCCCTTTGGAATGTTGTCGGCGGCAGGAATGTTGACAGTCAGGATCAGAGGAATGGAGCCTTCCATTGCGATTGCGTGCGAAAGAGGTTTGCGGATGACGCCTGGATCGACATGAGTTTCCCACGCCCCAGCGAGTTGCAAGAAGAGACATCCAATCAAAAGAGCCCGAAGCATTTTGAAGCTAGAAAAGAAGGAGACCGAAAGTTAGTTTTACTGATAATTTGATGGAGAAAATCGATCGGGAGGTCTAACGGATCTACCAGATCTAGTCCTAGGGGGAGTTGGTGGAAGTGGGGCTTGTGGAGGAAAGCCATTATCACTGTCACTATCATCTGAACTGAAGCTAGTCAAGGTGCCGCTGTGTTCACTATTTGAACCGGCCTGCTCTTCGTCATCACTTGAATCTAATTCCGGTTCTGAAATCTGATCGATACCACCATTGTCTGAGACTTGAACTGATGGAGGGTTATTAGAAGGCAAAGAAAGTGAATTTTCTACTTGCGCAGGAACACTACTAGGGTTACTTGGTGCTGCGGAGACAGCTGGATTGTCGTCACGTGAAGTAATGTCAACAATGTGAGAAGCAGAGGCGGAACTGGATGATTTGGCGTTCGAGTAATATGGCTTGATTTTAGTCACATGTACTATGCGTGGAGGATTGTCACAAACTGGTAGTTTACAAACACTGACAGTCACAGACGAACGCATTCCAAGGACTTCGAATGGGCCCTCCCAAAGGCAATGAAATTTATTATCACCCTTGCGTTTTCGTGGGTAATAGACAAGTACGAGTTGGCCCTTATGGAATGTGAGTGCTTGCCGACCCTTGTCATACTGTTTTTTGTATTGCTGTTGGGACTTTTCTAGAGCCCGTTTCACTTCAGTCCGGAGCTCAGATGCGTCTTGTATCTCTCGAAGACGGTCAGTGGCACTTCCTAATAAACCAAGTTCTGCATCCATGATAAGTCTTGGTTTCCGGGCATAGATGATTTCAAAAGGTGAATGCTTTGTTTTCTCCTTGACTGCCGTGTTCAGACCGTAGATACAAAGTTGTAAATACGTTTCCCAACTGTCTTCAGGGCAGTAATACAAGAACGTGTCCAGGGCGATTTTGATGCTTTGATTGTGACGTTCAACACAACCATTTGTTTGGGGTCGGTAGCCACTAGTATAGTATGGCTTGATATTAAACTGGCTGAGCAGATTGGAGTATAAGGAGCTGCGATATGAACCACCGTTGTCACTCAAGATCGCTTGTGGAAATGAATGTTTGCAAATAATTTCTTCCATCACAAAAATGCAGGCGGATTTTGCAGATGCATCAGGCATTGCTCGAGCTACACAATATCGACTCATGAGATCCACTCCCACATGTATGTATTTGTTTGTCGATATTGAACTTTCTTTAGGCCCAGTGATGTCGATTGCCCAGAATTGTCCAGGAGTGTCGGGAATGGGAATGGGCTGCAATAACCCTACAGGTGCTCGATATGGACGTTTGATGTGCTGGCAGGAAGTGCATGATTCAATATGCTTAAGCAGATGCTTTCGCATCTTCGGGAACCAGTAGTGCTGATGTATGCGCTGCAGGCTACTATAAAATCCTGTATGAGCGGTAAATGGTCCACCATGTGCTTCCGTCAAGAGACGTTTACGCATTAATTTTGGAACCACGATGCGGTTGCCACGTTTAGTTTTTCTGAACAAAACGTCTTCGATTAGCTCAAAGTTTTTCATCAATTTGGAGTCCTGTATTACAGATTGGCAATATTCATCATCCTTTTGAAGGTCCAACAAATCAAGGACGGCTAAGAAAACTGGGAAATTTAACTGTAATACTTCTTCAGCAGGGTTAAAATTTGTATGGAAATATTTGTCTTCTTGACCTTCGCACAAGTTGGGAACCATTCGACTCAGCGAATCCACGTCAGAATGCAAGCGACCTTTTCGATGCATGATCTTCTTAATGTCGTATTCAGCCAACCGTAGACACCATCTATGTAGTCTACTAGTAGGATCTTTGACGTGAAGTAAGCCAACAAGAGGATTGTGATCAACAATCAAAGTGATTGGAATCAAATATATGAATTTGCGGAACTGTCCAAGACTATATAACACAGCCAAAAATTCACGCTCGATTGTGCTGTATTTTTGCTCATGAGGTTTGAGACTTCTGCTGCAATAGGAAACCACATGTTCTTTGTTGTCTGTACCAAGTTAGTTTAACGAACCTGCTATACCAAAAAGTGACGCGTCCGTATATACAAATGTCTCTCGTTCAGGGTAGAAATGCGCGAGTATTGGAGCTGTGATTAATGCTTTCTTCAATACTGCTAAACTCTTTTCTTGTTCCTCTGTCCACACAAACGGAACATCTTTCTTCGTCAATTCAACCAAAGCACGTGCTTTGACGGAAAATAGAGGTATAAATTTCCTCCAGTAACTTGCAAGTCCTAAAAAAGCTTGTACTTCTTTCACCGTTCTTGGAGTTCGAAACTCTGAAACCGAAGCAATTGTATCCGGTGAGATGGCCAAACCCAGTTCTGAAACAATCGTTCCGAGCACTTTCACTTCTCTTGCACAAATGACGGTCTTGGAAATGGCCATTTTCCATCCGTCCCTTCTAAGCCTTGTGAAAAGTGCATCTAATCGCTCAATCATCTCTGATATACTATTAGCTGGAATTATCAAATCATCCACAAAACACAAAACTGTCTTCCAGTCAATGTCTTCTACTGTCTTTCGTAGCTTGTAGGTGAAAGTCCCCGGAAAATTCTTTCCACCATACGGCATGCGAGTGAACTGAAACAACCCTTTGCGACATCGCACCGCAGTGTACTTTTGATCTTCAGGGCGGAGTTGCACTTGAAAGTAGCCTCGACGGAGATCGGCTATTGTGAAATACCGATACCCTCTCAATGCTCTGAAGATTTGATCAGGATTTGGTAGTACTGGAGTTATGGAGACTGTCCTCTTGTTAAGCTCACGAAAATCAACACAGACACGAGGTTTGGTGACCTGCCCTTGGGCATTATGATGACCTTTTTCCACCAGCAGGAGCGGTGAGCAGAACTCAGACTTTGATTCAACTACGATGCCTTGTTCCAACCAATCCTCAATTTGGGCATCAATCAGTTCATGTTCCCGATCACTATAATTGAACATTTTACACTGAAACGGCTTCGCTCCCGGCAACAATTCTATCGGATCAGCAAAGACATTTGCAGCTGGAAGACTTTCATTATCCGCACTGAATACATCAGCTTGATTCTTCAAAAACTCCCACAACTGTGCCTGTTCATCGACAGCTAACTCTGGGGAAATCATTGGCTTCATTTTTTCCAATTTTTCCAGAACTGGTAATGTAGGTTCCCCCACATATTCTTCATTTGGACTCATCATCACCGTGTGCATCCAACATTCTCGTTTGCGATGCTTGCTTCTTACTACAATGACGTCATCAGGTGCAACCTTTGGCGACTGGAGCTGGCGCGCACTTTCCTTGTCCATATTTACAACAAAGACTTTCAATCCAGAAAGCTTTCTATCTAACACTTCCATTGGGGCCCCATTTACAACAACTAAATCAGCTACGACAGCCACGTCTGCACGAATTCCTTCACTTTCCAACTCAATCACTTCAGTTTTAGATTCCTTCACTTTCCCCAACTTTCTCCTTTCTCCATTCTTTAATACTACTTCTCGATTTTCCAAATCAATAGCAGAAACAACCTCGTTCAAAACGTCCATTCCTAACAAGCAATCATAAGGGAAGCCGGTTAACACATGCGTTTCAGCTTCTACTTTCAACCTTTCCGTAAACTCAAAACAACACTTTACGATTCCTTCCGTTCTAATTCCAGACCCTTCGATGCCATCTACCCTGACAGAGACATTACTAACGCGAGTTCCATGAGCTTCCATGTGTGAAGCTATTATACTGATTTGTCCGCCGGTGTCCAATAAACATTTGGAATAAATATTACCAACTTTTATCAATAAGAAAAGCAATGGATTGATTTTGCGGCTTGTCAAAAATACATTCATACGACTTTGAAGTTGGCCACGACCTTCGATTGGAACATCTATTGGCCGTGGCTCGGGCCGTTTCCCGAGTTGCCTTGGTGTTGATTGTTGAAGCCGTTTTGGTTGGGCTCGTACTGCTGTGGTGGTGGCCAATTGTTGGATTGATTGTTGCTCTGGGGTTGTGCTTGATTGTTATTCTGGGAGTTGGTCTGATTGTTAACTTTGGACCAACAGTTGCGAGCAATGTGGCCTTTCTTCTGGCAGCGGTAACATTCGATGTCGTAATTCCTCCTACCGGAACCTCCATTGTTGCCATTTCCGTTGTTGTTGTTTCCCTGGTTGTTGCCGTTGTTGTTGTTCTGACCATTTTGGTTGCCATTCTGTCCTGGATTTCCCTGGTTGGAGTTGTTTTGATTGTTACCACTTTGCCCTTGGTTTCCACCGTTATTGCCGCCATTGTTGCCGCCGTTGTTATTCCATCGATTACCACCACGACGACCACCTCTATTATTTTGCTGATGTTGGAACTGAGTTACGAACACATTGGCGAAAGTCTCCATGACTTTGTTGAGCTGGATCAGGTAGCCTTCTGGGTTGCTGAGTTGGGCGGTTGGTGGGGTCGACGCTGCAGCGTTGACAGGCACGATGGGTACTTGGGGAACCGGTGGGTTGGCATATGGAACCATGGCAGTTGACACAGAAGTAGTGTTGGTACCTTCATTCCCAACTTTCTGGGCCAACAAGATTGGATGAGATTCTTCTTCCAACCGACGTAACATACGGGCGCGGCGTTCACGTTCTTCACCTTGTTCAATGCGCCGAAACAGGTCATTTAATTGGAGCATGCTACGTGGAGCGTGTAGATTGACTTCCCGGAAGTACTGAGGCAGAAGATTGTTGATGATGTATCGCATTCGACGAAGATCCGCCATGTCCTCATCGACGTCGTTGCAGAGACCTTCCATCTCATACAGGTAGCTCATCAGCCCTTCACCTTCTCGTTGCATCCGGTTCATGAGACGCTGCTCGGGATCTTCGTCATGTCGACCGTTGGTGGCACCCAGCAGGAAACCTTCCCTGAGGGCTTCCCAAGTCCATTCGCCATCTTCAGCACGACGACGATTGTTGGTGGCGTTCAAGAACCACTTCAAGGCAAATTCGGTTAAAGTTGTTGGGAACTGTCCAATCATCATTGGCACATCCCATCCATTAGCGACAGCAAGAAGGACAAAGTGGTCGAGATGCGCTTGGGGGTTCTGACCACGCTTCCCGGCATATTTTGTAGGGGTGAGAGCGACACGAACTGGGCGTGCAACGTTCTCCGGTTGTCGAGGACCACCACCAGGAGCACCACCGTCTGCCATCGTATAGTCTGTAGAAACCCCAAAAAGTTTTCAAAACCAGCCTCAAAGTTTGGTGATAATATATAATTTTTTAGCTTTGATAAGTGATAATTGACATGAAAATGATTGAAAGACCGTTTGTAATTTTTGAGGTTTCACACAAGATATTACGATTCTACTAATTCGATAGGTGCCACGGGCAAAACCCAAGAATTCAAAATTTGGTCGCTTCAAAACACAAAATCATACGGTAAGGTGATATGAGGTATGAATCTGAACATGAGTGTATATTAGATGGTGTCCATGAAAACATGATCGGTGGTAATCGCCTTAACTTGAAATGTTTCAAGGCATTTAGCGCCAAAGTGAATGTGTTTGATTCCTGCGAATAGAGACTTCCAATCAACAGGCGAAAATATTCACATTTTGGTTTGTTATGATTCCATGCACTCATAATACCGAGTGTTTTATTTGCTCGCATGTGTATACACAATGATGACGAAACTTGAGCTTGTGATATTTTATTCCATAAGAGTATGCAAGTATTGTTCCAGAGAATCCAGTGCGGTCTGGCTATAATTGTAGATCATGTCCATGCCTTCTTCTGGTGACCCGAAAAGGGCCTTCTGTGCACGAAGTTCCAGAGCCCGATTAGCCACCTTAGCCCAAGTCTTGCAGGTGGGCTTGCACCGGACCAGGTCATCGTAAGGCAGGAAGTAGAAGATATGATCAAGGATCAGCTCGTTCATGTGCCATTTTTCACCATTGGTGCTAGTGGTCTGCCCCGGCATGTTGACTATGAAAACAAGGCGTGTGTTACTAAAGACCATATATACCTTACTGGGCCACCTAAGTTAGTCTATCTCGTATCATACATTCACTCCTGTCTGTGTCTATTTCCGTTAGATCAGTTGCGAGTTATTTACGAGTCACAACGGTAACAACAAGGCCAGCTAAATTCCACCCGCTCCTTGTCTGACAGCTTTGCGTCTCCAAGGGTCTATCCGATCTGGTCTTAGGTAGTTTATCCCACTTGTTGACTCTATGAGTCTTACCCCAACCAGACTGTTCCTCTTGTCTTCCTTTTGACAACTTAGGCGCCATTTGATCCAGAGACGATCCTCTTGGGTCAAGAATTTAGGACAAAGTTTTATGGGCTTGTTTTTCCTTTTCGCCAAGGTGACCCAAAGGATCTAGAGGTTACGACCAGAACAAAAGATTGGTTTATTGCAGGACATAAATTATGCCAGCCTGAAGCAACCTGTCGCCGTTGCTAACAATAAAGTAAATTCTCTAAAAGTCATGATCGCTTTGAAAGTTACTGCCGACTTTGTCCATCTGCGACAATAAATACAAGTGGCCTCGTAAAAACCAGAATTTCAAGGATAACAACACTAGCTCTCAACTTAAGGCTTGAAAGCTCAACAATGCTTCACATAAATCCGAATTCCCCTCTAAAGAGGCTAGAATCTGAAGAATTCTCAGAAATGAAACTAAAAGATCCCTAGATTCCTGAATCCCCTTCAGCTTATACTCTCGAACTGTGTCCCACTTTTATGATTTTCAAAATAGCCGTTAGATATATTTTGGACTCTTTCATTACTCATCCAAGCTCGCTTATCTACAAGCAGCAATAATACTTCCTGAAAATCTGACGATTTACCAACATGGAGTGTGAGAGGAGTGTGATAATCGATGAATTTCATGCAACGACTGCAAACCGTTCATTATGAGTCCCAAAAGCGTTTTCGATCCCAAGAACCAAAATTGCCGAACTCTGAACTTTGTTGCTTTCGTAAAAGTAAAATGAGTTAATAAATGAGACACATCGTTCAAATGAGATAAATGCCCAAACAGCTCTAATGGCCAGAAAACTCCTTAGCGTTTACCTAACCAAAGAACATAATCTAAAAGAACCGGAAACTCGTTCCGAGTCAAATCCTATGAAACACGCTACTACCTCCGCTCTCGGGAAAAGACAATGCCTAATTCATTCTGATGAAAACCCTGTACTTGCAAGTTGGGTAATTATACAATTACATGGCCTGGAAACGTGATAATTTCACGGTCGCTGCCATAAGAGAGAAAATCCGTTCAAATGCGACTTAAGTGAATATTATTTTACTAGTAGTGCCCATGTGAAACGGCATTATAAACATGATCAGATCAATTTACCGACCAGTTGAGATTACATTGAATGGGATGCCCTGAAAGGACAGGACTCAAGGGCAAGAAAGCTACAAATAGCAAACATGTACAGTTTTTCCTTGACCGTTTCTTTCCACGTACCTAATCCCACTGCACTTCTCAATATTGAGTCCTGAAAATGACCTGGTTCACCACCCTTTGCGGCTCGGCAATGCCTAGAAATATGTTTTGCCTGAGGGTATGACAAACAACTACGAACAGTCAGGTCTTATTCATTTTGCTTCTCGGTTTATGCTGGGATAGATAACTCACAAGATACACACAAGGAATACACATGAAGATATTCCACCCAATACCATTTGCTCCAAATATAGCTTAATCCTGAGCTTTCACGAATTTAATCAGGTCGAGTCGGACCGTTTTCTTTTGAATTCCTGTAGCTTTCTGGATAACCTGCAGTGGCCTTTGCACTGCATAAGGTTGGAATGTACTTTTGGAAGTTTGCAGGTAGATTTTAAACCCTATTCCATAAAGTTTTTGATATTCCTGGAGAGATAATGTTGAATTGTATTCAACTTTTCCAATTGCAACACGTTTACCCCCAATTTTCATTTTTGAAAATCCTTGAGATATTTCGTCCATAGCTGACGTTCAGAACTTGTCCTAGTAGCATTTTTCCCCCATTCCCAACATAATTCCTCGAGATGATCGTAAATATTTGCAAGATTTCCTAGTCGTCGACAAAACCAACTATAAAACTTCAGCAGACTAACCTACTAACTAACAGACTAACAGAATCAATCCTACATTAAAAGGCTTGCTTGTTCAATGCTTGCTAGTTTCCTGAAGTAAGCTAAAATTGCCTAAATTGACCGAAACTGGACTGAGAAATTACAAAAATTTCTTACCTTTGACACAACAGTAGGACTCAGGTTAGCTTGTCGAGTACCTGGCAGAAACACCAAATTGTAACAAGGAAAAGTACTAGCGTACTTTGACTTGAGGTCGTCTAGCGACGAGACTCAGGTTGAGGGAGTCAGGCTA
>JAQGBJ010001673.1:0-21243 GCA_034698345.1 Sphaeridia pumilis
AACCCCCTGTCCAAAATGGAAAAATCCATTTTGGACAGTAGTTTTGGACACCTCTTATTTTGTCCAGGCCAATCCTGAAGATGACATGTGCCAGGGAAGGATCGAATCTCCGTCGGCGACGACACAATGCTAATCCAATGCCACACCTGACTTGACCGTCAGCTCGCTGTCAACGTCTTCTGACAGCGTCACATTTTACCCAACAACGACGACAACGACGCTTCTTCTCCAAGACCGGATTCGTTGTGTCTGTCTTGTCAATACGCTTCAAGCTAAGCCTTTTCGCCCACCAAAATCTCCAACTTGTTCATCATGACCTTTACCTCCTCCACCACCAAACACCGTAAAACTTCATTAAGACACAAACAAAACAATGAGACAATTTACAATTAGTCGCACTTCCTACGCCATTCCCGCTGCCGCTCCAATTTCCCGCCCTGCCTTTTTGAATTCGCAATTGCGATTCCTCACCAATATAATTTCGTCCACGTCCCAACTTTTTGACTTCTAACGGTAAAGAAGCGCTCGGGACCGTTTAAAAAGCTCGTGTCAATCTCAGACCCGTTCAGTTCAACCTTGTCATCTTTATCCCTTGTTCTTCTTCTTCTTCTGACCACCTTATTTCAAACGTTTAAAAATTGACAGACTCACTACAAGGCCTTGTATAATATTCTCAACTATCGAAACCACAACGTCATGAATTTCCACTAATGAATGACCTACTCCGCTCACAACCGCGCACGCTGTCACAATTTATTGTTCTCAACTTGACACACTGCGGTCGCTTCGATCGACTTCAACCGATGCGGATATATCTTATATACGTGATGACAGCGAAATATCGTTTGGCCCCACAACCATGCCAAACTCCCGCAATTTCATTGCTAAATCGTGCTTAAAATACTATGCAAGCGTTGTTACACTTCTGTCTCAGCGCTCCCCTCATGTTCGCCCTATGACATTTTCTGACCTATCAGCAGCGGCGGCAGCGCGCAGCGCTGCGCGCTGCCGCCGCTGCTGCAACGGCCACTGACCGCCCAAATACCCTTTGACAAGCCAACGAATTTGTATTCACTCAAACGCTCTTTGATATCTCCGTTGCAGAATCTGATTACTCGTAATACCCGTGGGAAGACCCGCATTTCTCAGTTCCGCTCACAAACCAACAACTTCCTTAATATGGGACTTCTTATCGGCTTTAACTGTAACTTTGCATCGCTTTTGCAGCGCATCGGAAACCCAATGGCCAAATGACTTTCTAGGCCTTTACTACCCTGCAGCAGTAAGTCAAAAAGCAAAACACTGATTTTTTTCCTCAATCTTTGTACCTTTAATCAAGCCGAGACGAGAAACACCAAAGTTTTGACAAATTTCCACCTTCGATAATCACCAAGGATACTTATTGCAGTTTCTGTCTGAAGGCCGCCTTTTACCTCTTGAGGCACTTGCCGACTTCTTGCAGAACAACAAAATTACCCACTGAATAAATGAGCTTCCCAAAAAAAAATCACATTACCAAATACACTTTCTCCACATCCTTCGCTCTACTAACTAACTAACTTGACACAAAATTTGGATGATAATTTCTCGTCAGCCGCTACATAAATCTTGCTCCGTCGTATTTTTTGCAAGCCCTGATCGCCTTGGTCCACGTGCGTGCTGCTCCACCCCCACCCCCACCCCCTTAAAATATAATGACTTTATTTCATCCCCGCCAGCCCCTGCTAACCTGCATTTTGCTTGCCCAGCTTCAGCTTATCATCATCAGGTTGCAGAGCTAAACCCCTGCCACAACAAATTAGTTTCGGTCAACCAATGTTTGCCAAAGCTCTCGGATTCAGCCCATCTTCGATACCTGTCCTACTGCAAAACACACGCCAACTTGCCATTCACATCAAATCACCAATTAGACCTATTAGCCCCTTGTCAGATTCGCGATCCTTCATTCACACACGTCACATTGTCTTATAAATCCGTCTCGACCAACTTCAACTTACATTATGGCTACTGCTCCGTACTTTTCGCGCAAGTCCATGTAATGATACGCTTCATCACAATAACAAATAGCCTAATCACACTCTTCACATGCGCATCGACATCGACACATATCCGCGCGCGGCGCGGCGCAGCTCTTGCCTTCTCTCCCACAGGTCACAAGGTTGCCCCCGTTTCTCAGGAGCGTATATATTTTTGATGAGCGCATTGCTTTTACTACTTACTTCCTGCGGCGCAATGTTTATTTACGGGACTTTTCGTCCAACTGCTCTAAACAATACTAATTGAGCCGGACCGCGCAAGCTTTCTTTAATTAGCTACCGCATGCCAACTCACCTGAAGTCCAAATTCGCCCAACAGGCTCAGGCTCACAGGTCACGAGTTTGGGCAACATTTCGAGTATTTTTAGAATCATTTTTGGCTACTTTGGCAACCCCGCTAAATTCGAAACTCAGACTTGTGGAGATGGTCATTGGAGATATTCGAGCTCATCTGTTATTGTCCTTCCTGCAGCCTCTCCTGCGCCCACCTTCATCTTTTAATGAATTCACAAAGGACAAATGAGCCTGCCATTTTCGTCCTCTTCGAAGTACAGAACAACAAAGTACGTCTTTGAACGTCTTCAAGAGTATCAAGAGACAATACCGGCCTTGTGTCTTCCTACTGTTTTATCAGAGTATCAATCAAACCTCAAGTCTTGAAAAACTTCCCCGTAGCTTGACATCACATATGTTAAGAAGAATCCAAATTCGCCATAAGACCAACCTTGCTAATTCTGCTGACTCCTTCGGCTACTGCCCCTCTCAAATTGTCCTTAAACTGCCTGAGGGTCCTTTCAAAAATTAAACACAGGACGATGCATTATTCATTCACCTGAGGCAATTATTACAACCGGCCAAACATTGTTCCCTTGAATTCCATTACAGACTCTTTTGGTCCTCGTCACATAATCTGGCTGGATGAGATGCACTTTCTTCTTTCCTCGTCTTCGTCTTCTTCTTCTTATTATCATGATGCAACAAGATTAAAAAATTTACAAAACCCACCGTCACATTCACCATCATCATCATCATCATCTGCAAGATGAATTCTCAAAGCTTAGCCATCCAATCCAACCGTGATAATTCTATATGTTTTTCCCTCCAACACGTTTAATTACTCTACCACCTGAGTCGTCGTCGCCGCCGCAGCGCAAACTAACCAAAAGCGCGCATACGTACATTCATCTTACGTAATTTTCATCAGTCGTCGTTACTTGCACAGCCACAACTTCTTCCGGAATCGAAATGCTTTCAGAGATACCAGGAACCTGGGCGACTTCAGCTTGGAAGACACTCCATTTCGAAGGAGCTTCTAATGCTGAAGTACTGCCAAACTCAGTATCTTCACATTAACATTCTTCCCGCGGTAATTCCAAACAACCTCCTGCTACCTGATTCCCGCAAAACATTTTAAACCTCTTCTCACGTATACACTACTCGCTGACTCGGAGCTTCCGCCAGCTCCACGAGAATCTTTCCTTCCCTTTGCGGTTTTTCGCAAGCTTTGTCTGATAATTCTTGTACACACAGGAAATTGTTCGAAGCGCCGCGCCATCTTTTCAAAAAACGCCGCTATTCTAAGAGCCTTCCTCCGAAATTAATCGGTCAAAAAATTTGCAATTCAGAATGAAATCTGGGGATATGATTCTCAACTATCTCAACCAAAAGCTGTCTCACACAGAACTTGTGGAAATTCCACTCCGGCTTTGCTCAACCTACCAAAAATTAAATGTCATTAGCATCATTTAATCCATAATGACATATCTACTGGTCCAACGCTCAAATCAAAAACTCAAACCACAAAATGTGTTCCATGTCCACCTTCAATTTGGATCTGCAGCTACGTGCTCAGGCGGCAGAGACTCCAGCGCAGCGCTCACAGCCATCAACACCGCAGCGAAGCAGCAGCAACTCTTCAACAGCTATTTGATATTCCAGAAGCAGGTTTGGCAGCTTTAAATCTTGTCGTAACTGGATCTCTTCAACTCGACTTGTCTCTCGTCTTCCCCTTCAACTTATACTTTTGATGAATTCAATCCTTTACGCCCTGTCTCAGTCTCGGTATTTCAGCTAAAAATTCAAACTCTCCCAAAATCTCCTGCTAGCTTACACACACTTTCCACAAATACACCAAATTATATCCAAATGCCATTAAAAAAGTACACAACATTTCCAATATTTTTGCCAACTACCAGAACCTTCATTTGATCGAAATTTTGACGTTGTATAAACAAGAAAGCGAAACAACGAAAAGATAAACCATACACGCTTTCCGCCTTTACGCTTTTCCCCAATCATATATAATTATACACATTGCCATGTGGCAAACGCTGCAGCGTTGCCAGTTGTTGAGCCGACTTTGCTCTTCAACGCTTCATCCAGATGAACAACGATAACGGCGACGCTTGCAGTACTGCACTTCGGCTAATCTCAACGTATTTCAAAGCACACTTATCATCACCCTTTTTGTTATCCATCTGTCAACAACAAATTGGAAGAATCTCATTGATTCCCTTGTATTTTGGCCGCTTCTTTGTTGTTCTTATCTACAATTGTCTAGATTACACAGGTTCTTCAAAATTGCAACGCTCCACCTATAACCAGAAGCCTCGCCCGTTTCATCCTTATATCTCTTTTACCCCAAATCGAAAACTTGATCCTGTTCAATTTGGCCATTACAATTTTTGCAAAATCTGCAACCCTCCGTAAATGGCAAAGCGCATCTCCAAAATCAATCCATCCAGTCAAAACTGTATCAATATTCCCACTTCGTGCCTCTCGCATTACCTTCCAAAAAAACGTTAAACTTTCATTACACAAAATTACATACAAGAGCCGAACGACAAGATGATCATTTCTTCTTATTGGTTCTGGAGGAACCACAGAGATTCCCTTGAAACATCCACGATTCCTCTCGATATTTCAACTTTGGCGGTAAAAAATCCACACTGCCAACTTAAAGCCAAGAATCTGCTTTGCTTGGATCCAATCAACCTTTAAATTGCTCCAAGTCTCCTCGTCGTTTCTCCGTCTCTTCTTGTGGTCATTGGTAATTGATAGCATTTTTTCGCAATCTTTCTCTCATCCTCTGCCTGATTCTCCGATCTTGTTGATTTAGCTTGAAAAAAGCAGACAGGTTCAAAAGCTCTCTCATCCCGCTAACAGCTTAAACGGTTCCTGTATATCGATCATCCATCACACACCACATCCATCCATCGATTTCAGCCAAATTACAATCAAGTCTACAGAATCAGGAAACTCCTCTCATTTCTCCTGCATCGATCCACCAAAAACATTTTAATTGACGTTTCCACCTGTCTTCCATCTTTTAATTGACAGAACTTGCATTCTTATACTATACGTCTCCTCAACTTCTTCAAGTTTTGTAACCCGTCTCGTTATTGTTGCAACCCTGGGAAAAAATGCAGTCTTGTGCAACGTTCAACAGTTATATTTCCTACAAGATCCTCGGGGACAAATGAACGCTTCATTAATTGCCAACAATCGAGCCAGAAATCCTGGTGCGAAAATGATTCACCTTATGGGAACCATAAGAATCTCGAAAAACTGTCGTCGAGCGCCCTTTAAATCAACACCCGCGCCGCCGGAACTCTTGTCGCCAAAGTCAACTTCTTGGAACGACCACAAACGGCGGAAATAACGTCAATCGAATCGCTTCAAATCCTATTGTCATCTTCCTTCAGCAAACTCATCATCGTCGTCACCCACACAACTATGCACACTATTTGCCGTACTACTTATCAGGTCGTTCAAATATTTGATTTTGGCATCACGCATCGCACTTCGCTCTCCTTTTTGGTACCTCTTGGAATAGCGGATCTCTCTCTTGAAATTTCGCGCCGAGGAATTTTCTGTTCAACTGTATATATATACAGTATAGACTGTGTAATGTACGGCCATGATCATTAGCACAGGAGGAAACAAAGACACCGTTCAATCTCGTCATTGTTGCAGCAAACTCCCAAATGACACATGTCCATTATTAGTCAGCGAAGCCTCTGATTCGCATGTGGACCAGCGTGACTCCGGCGGCAACAATGCCAAAAATATATTATTGCCATTTCTAACAACCATACATGATTCATCAATATCACCTTTCAAAAACAAAACATGTCTTCTTCTTCCTTTTGCCATTGTTGTCCTCAGCACAAAACTCTTCTTCTTGTATTTTCTACTTGCAACCACTGACTGAATCATTTCTTCGACATTAGCAATCTAAATGCAAAATGAGATACAAAACGGAAACAATATCCACTTCACCCCACGTCTCCAAAGTAATCTGAACCCAACATCCACTTGTCACACATTACAATAGCGCATTAGCAGCGAAATCTATACTCGAATATATTTGAAATCAAAGCCAAACTTACTGAAGCACCGCTTAATTAACCCCGCAAAAATAGCACAACAACAATACACATTTCTATATAATACAATATTATCTCCTTCTACCAAAAACACCATGTCATTATTCTTACCTTTAATTGTTGAACGACTTTCCCACAATCCTGCGTCGCCCCCTTGCCATACGATCCAAGTCCGTTCGATCCAGAAGTCGAAGTCAGGCCGAAGTTCGACCCGCTTCCTCCAGAATTCACAGGCATTGCCAAATACTCATCCACTGAAATCACCAGCCGCTCAAATCCATTGTTTACTTTGCTCACAAACGAAGAAGTCTTGAAAGCAGCTTCTGTTGAAACCGTCGAAGTCGCCAAAATCACCAGAACCAGTAGCAACTGCTTCGGCGACATCCTCGACAAAACTTCAAGTCCCGCCATTGTGGGGGTCGCAGAGTTTTTTAAAAACTTTTCTTCAAATCCTCTTCTTGACAAACCACATCAATTTTTGCCAACTCCAGTACTGTTACACGAACCACATTTTTCCCAAAAGTTTTTTTATATATCTCAACCGCTTCAGCAGCGGCGGCGGATTCGGTGAAACTTGGATGGGAAAAACATATTTTCTGGCCAAGCCGTAACGAAACTACTGACTGCTGTGGTGTTTAGTAGTGCCGAACGGCCAATTTTTCTTGTTATCGCCGTATGTGTCTCTTCTCGTTTCCGAAGAGCCAGTTAATATTAGTCACTTTTGTGTCAAACAAACCGATGAACACTTGTTTCCGTCCATTAACAAAACGCCCGAGTTCCAACTTCCGTTCCGCTTGTCTTGTTCCTCTTCTCCGAACACCGAAATACCGATACGGGTTTCTAAGTTCAAATCTTCCGACTTCTAAAACAGTCTCGCTTCACTGCAAATTACACAACTTTTTCCCGTCCCGGCTTTGGATACTCGACACTTTTCACTTGTCCTTCCTCTATGAAGTTTCCGGCTTTTTCTCAGAATCTCAAATGTCATAACCTCATTAGTATCAAGAGCCACACACGTAAATACCACCGGCTCAACTTTATTTCCAAGTCACAACCTCTGTCATTGTCTTCAAAAAAACTTAATGGTCTTCAGTCTCAGCACTTTTCCTTCACTTGCTTCAACACACCTGTAATCAGCAGCAACACGCTCTCGTCCACTTTCTTCAGACTCGAAACTCCAACTGACGCCCTTACCGCATCGAGCTTCAGCTACACTCTTGGCCAAAGATGCGAAGTTTGAAAATCTCTCACTCTCTTTGTCCCGTAAGATTAACATGGGATTCACAATGTGGGTTCTCAAACTGCATTGTGTCTTACGACCATGGTCTGCAGACCAGCCGTTAGCTTCATCTTCCTGCAGTAACTGGATTTCCAGTCTTTCCAGAATCCACTTCCTTCCTTATGTCTTTCCAGATCAGAAAAAGAGCTTAATTTTTATTCAAAGAGCTTCCACACGTGGTAAAAATTCTATACAAAATGTCCACGAAATTTTTGACTGACAAAATAATCTTAATTGGCGATACACCTGACCAAAAATGCTGGTACCTAAACCACTCATCTAAAATTCCAGACAGTTTGTCGACTACTGTACTAACCCAATACAGTTTCTGCTCCACAGGTGTAAACCAGGTGTCCAATCCAAAGCTAATTTTAGCACCTTTAATCTCTGATCCAAAGACCTTCCAGACAGCTTGTCGCTTGTCGTCTGAAGATCAGATTTTGATTTTGATCTCCAAAATCACCGTTTTAATCCTCCGATTTAATCCATAACATCCGTTAAATTCCCACCTGTAATCAAACGGCCGTTACTTTTTCTATTTAAACTTCAAGCGTTCATGTCTTTTAAAATTACTTCAATCCAACTAACTTGTCTTTACGAGTCTCCAATAGCCCAGACTTGAGATTTCTTCAGATTGTGTCGCCTGATAACCGGCCATTAAAATATTACCTTAGCAGGCGACTTCTCCGCAATGGACGAGAGTCTCGTGCCACCTTTATGAAACCTCGATTCTTGTTCTTTTTCTATGTCCATTCAAAATTCTTACAAGCTTTTGCTATCTTGTACATTGGTTCGAGGCGCAAGACTGGTCCACGTCTCGCGCTCACTCTGCAGTATAAAAATCCAGTCCAGAAGTCACAGCGGGACCTGAACATGCCACAAATCCAGTCAGTCAGTCCACACAGCTGGACGACGGAATCCTGGAAGCTGTCCACTTTTTATTACAGGCTGACCTTTCCTGGCACTTGTATACAGTGGATACGCATATCAATTTTAAGGAAAAAAGCCTGGCGCAAGGTGTTGTTTTCTTCATACTGCACAGATAGTAATGACTCGGCCTGGCATGTTTCAAGTGTATTTAAAATTAATTACCGTCCTTATCTTACCTGGATCTGTCTTGCAGCCTCTCTGATCATGTCATCTTCACGGGTTCATGCTGGGACTTTTACTTTAAGAAACATTTACCAAAAAATTAGCACATTCCCGTCCCTAAATTCAATTACGTACTGGAACCGGGTCCATTCAAAAAGTCCTTCAAAACGTGCCCCCACCTCCCAGTTATGTTTACAAACACAATCAAATGCAATCTACTTTTTTAAATCTTCGAATCTTTGATGACAAACTATTCGAGCTTGACACGGACGAGGTACAATGTTCCTCAAACTCCTGAAACAATTCCAATGAAAAATGATCTCTCGCTGTCAGATTTGTGTCTGCTAATAGGCGATTTGGATTCACTTGTCATTTCACCAGATCCTGTCTCTCAAGTTACATCATCGAAGTTGAGGAGCCAGCAAAATTTTAATTCCTTCTCCTCGTGCTCTCCAGCAATAAAAATTAGTATTCTTCTCCCGCCCTCAGAATCAAGAGCAGCAGCAGCAACAAGTCCGACAACTTCAACAACAACATTATCAAAGTGGCCTAAAAAATGTATATAGTCTTTTCCCTGACGACTGCAGTTTCAATCTGAAACATTCAAAAGAAAACAAAAAAAAAGAACCACTTTTCCCTGCCCCTGCCTGCAGTAGCATTTCAAAGGGCAAAGTTGATAATGTCTTGGACCGGAGCGAAAAATATACGTAATAGTAATAATAATACAGCATTCGGACATTCGTAACGGACAGGTGTGCTAGTTTTTTCCCAAGAAAGAGACTTTCCGACCTCGCACGTCCACAACAACAATCATTTCAAATGCTGCTGCTACTGCTATGCACTTTTAAAACATTCGCTCTGATTATTATTACTTTGGAGGCAAAACCAGAGATAAATTTATTGCCGGTGGGACGAACCCGTTTTAGCATCTCGTGCTTTTTCAACTCTTGCGATCATTTCCACTCAGCTTTATAAAATTCATCGTGATCTTCATAATTGAAAGCTCGTGATTCGGTAGCTCTTCCCCGATTTGGACGGAAAGGACTTCTTGACCGAAGTCGCTCAAATCTCCATGTTTTTAATTAGCCTTGTAAATTGGTCCGATCAATTATTCACACCCCTTTTTTCTTCCCTGCTTCTTCATTACACTTGGACACCGCCAGTGTGGAATCCGATCTTTTGGACTTCGCTCAACTCCATACATGTGGCCAGCACCCGCACAACTAACTTTCGAAGTCTGAAGTAAAGACATGACGAGCTGCTGAACCTACTTCAACTTCGACACCAGGTAATTAAACGATAGTCTTATCACACTTTGAAGCTTGGTAATGGACACTGTCCATTATAACCGATCCTTCGACGCTCCTCCAGAACGTCCATGGTCTCTCTTTCCAAGTCTCAGCAGACGCCGCCGCCAATTTGGTCCACGATGATGGTCCCACAAGAGCACGTCGTTCCCATTACCTCAAGAACTCTATCAAGCCTTAAAAGCGCATTAAGATATGCGGAATAGCTTATTCGCCAAGTGGATTTCCAGCTTTGACCCTCATCCACTCACCTGTCGACGACGCCAACATTTTCGGTTATGAAGATTATGAACCGGTCCAAAAACATATTGGATTCTGCATAATCTATACTCACCTCGTTAACATTCCTAATAGTCTTACTTTTTCCTTCTCTCAATGTTTTAGTCGTGCTGCACAACTGATACCAGCAGCAGCGCCTATCGAAGTGTCCGCCGATGACTCCTCAAGCTCCGCCCGCCTCCGATGCAGCGCTTATTCAACTGCCTTGTTTGTTCCTCTTCTTCTTAGTCATATCATTAAACACATGTCGCCAAAAGCGACCAGCTTCTTATATTCTTCTTCAAACTCGGCGGACTTGCCATTTTGCCATTTGTAACCTCAGGCGAGGCATATAACACACCCTCATCCACTTGCTCCTTGAAGGAGTCGCCCAAACTTCACTTTGCTAACTGCATTATTTTCCCCCCTCACGCATAAATATTCCGGTTAATTCTCCCTCGATTTGCCACCGTTGTTATACTACAGTTCTTATAACGCCGATGGAGGATGCCACTCCTGAAATTTTTGAAACTTGTTCAACATATGTATTTTTAGGCTTGCGAATCCAAGGCCGTACAAGGAGTCGGGAAGGGTTCAATCAAACAAGTCGACCACCTTTTCTGCCCTTCCTTATGCTCCTTTGCAAAACTTTGATCCAAATCCGCTTTAATTCCTTATTATAATTTCATAATTATCGTTATTACCAGGCACCCTGCAGCGAATATGTAGTTTCTTCAAAGTCGACTTTTGTCTTGTTTCATCCGGCCTCACGTCCGCCCTACAAACTACAAGCTTGAACATATATCTGCGAAATAACCGTGAGTCAACTGCTCTTACAACCCGTACTTTATGATGAACCTGAAATGATCCAATTGCGATGAGCTTGGTCCTAAATAAGCCATTAAGTTGGAAATCCCGCTGTTTTTATGTCCTTTTGCCGAAACTGGTATTTGAGCGTTGCCGTAAAAACGTTTGCGAAATTTCGCAACTCTTTCCAGTTTCGCACACGCCTTCCTTGTTAATCCGCCCTGCTGCAAATAAATAACATTACGTGGATTTTTATGCCGAATAATGTATTCAACAATGCCAAGAATCCATAGTGGGTTGGACCAATATAAATCACAAACGCTCCTTCGGATATTACTTGTATTCACAAAAACTCTGTAGATTAATTCACAAGAACTTCAAGACTCTCAGAATCTTTATATATATTCATATGCCGGCTGGCCAATCCATTTTTGCACAACCAACTCAACTCGTATAAATTGTTCATTAATGCAGATTTTTACCATTTCAACCCTTCCCAAGTTACACCTGTCTCGTTTTGATACGAGACCGTTTATCAGCCTTATGGTTATATTTTTCTCTTTGATTTCCAACTTATTCAGCCATAACAATCCAAAGCAATTAGTTTAATCCTCAATCTTCACACCTGCTCCTCCTGATAAACTTGTCTGATATTCTCAGTCTTGTTCAGCTGACTTGTGAGAAAAATGTCTGGAATGAATTCATCTGCTCGCCTTTGTTGAAGCCGACTTCAAACTTGCAAGCTTTGAATACAGAAGCTGTAACTTGGACCCGCCTCCGTGTTAAAACCTTAATGAAACCATGTAAATGCAAAATCCAATGTATTTTTTGGCTACTGACTTTTCCGCTTCCATCACGTTTCTCAGACAGTCTGTCAAGAATTGGCAAAAATTCCCAATGTTCTTCAACTGTCTGACTGAGCTAACGGTCCGCAGACAGGAATTAACATTTAGAGTAATTTTGCCAAAATAACCGAAAACTTTCCGAAACCCAAAAAGCCACCGCGTACATTTACTGCTCAGTAAACCTTGTATCCCTCGCTGTTTAAATTTCCTGAATCAAAGTCAATTCGACACGAGGAGTCAGTCGCCGGCCCCGGTTCCACAGGTAATTATACAACTTGTTTTTAACCCTCCGAGGGAAAAATAATGTTAATCAGTCCAGTTTCCCGTTCACATGCATGCATAGCAAACTGTTTCAACTCCAAAGTTTCCAACCACCTTCTTGTCTCTTACATTTCCTTCTCGAGCAAATGCATGCATTTGTACTGGGCTTCTTCCCTATGATTTACGTCTTCCTACTTGTTTTCCTTAAGATCAGCAGGAGTAGGAGCAGATGATGCCCATTGAAATTCATGCTTTACTTTGCCCTTTGTTGCCCCTTTCAATCCTCTGTCACCTGTTCCCAGCCATCCCAAAATTCGCCCTTGGGCAAAGCTGACCTGTCATCCGTCATGCGCGAATTTCGCCCTTGTTCAGCTGTGACTCAGCCAGTATCGGCTTCTCGACGTTCTACGCACTTCAGTCCCGACTACTCATCGATAATAAGCAAAACGCTTCTTTGCCCGGCTCCTGGACCAGCAGTAGATCATTTGATCCATGTGGGCTCCAACCATCTTTTATGGAAACTTCAGAACCTGCTGTCATCCCTTCATCAACGACTGAAACTGGTGCACACACCCAGTTTAGCCGTCTACCCTTCCGATCGAATACTTGAATTCGCCAGCAGCTGCCGAAGTAACCGTTGGTTCTGAAGTCCTCTCCCGCCACTCGCTCAACTGGACTTCTTCGAACTGCTCTGCAGATCCGGAAAGAATTATGACCAATGCCACCATATCCAGTCCACTTCCACTTTGAACAATAAACTCGTCTTGTTTATGCGGGTTATAGCAGCAGCAGACAAAGATATTTTGTACCACGTCCATCGTGCTCATTGATTCCTCGTCCACAAAAGCTGCTTGTTGTTGGTAGCCCGAGTGAGGCCGCCATTAGCCGATAATTTATGCCTTGATGTCCCAGAGTCCTTGTTAATGTAGTGGCTGTCGTTCTGAAAACTGAGCAACAATCAAGCACTTTGCACGCAGCAGCAGCAGCAAACAAACCTCACGCATTTCTTCAATTTCAACTCGTAACTCAGTCAGCCCGCGGTAAATTGTTTTCCAGCTTTTCGCGCCAGTCAACAACAAATAATATTACGTGTCGACTACCACCAAAGCTTTGGATGACAGCAGTTGAACTTGAATTTCAGGCCTGCATGCAAGTCCGAAGAACAGAGCAGAAATTGTTGTGAAGAAATGAGCCCTCTGGCGTTACCGGTTTGCAAACTTCATTGGAAGACTTCTTCCCGCACTTGTATATTTGCTCTTCCTTCTTGCTCAGAAGCAGGAGCTGAACCTTTTTTAATTCTAAAAGGGCTATCATTAACCCGGTGATCAAAATTAGTAGTAGAAAGCGCTGGTCGCCCATCATTTCTCATAAACACCGAAATCATAAGCCCGAGCCCTTCAAACCTCTAATGATGATTTACACCTTGATCGGATTCCAGTTCAGATATATGGACCAACAGTCTGCTGCATAAATCATACACCCATCAAAATAATTACAGGTCTTCTTTAATTCAGCCTTCCTATATATATGTATATTCTATATCTTGCATCATTATCCCCGCAGTAGTTTAATTGGCCACCACCGGAACGTGTTGTTTTCGAATCCGTTTCGGAGAAGCTCCATCCAGCCATTAAGATTTATTCTGGCCGATTTTCTCATATATATCTGTTTCCTCCTGGTATATCTCTCGCCGAGATTTTAAGATTTTACTCAAGGCCTGTAATCTTTGTTGCAGTCTCGTTCGACACAGCTTTTTCCAACATCAGGGAGAATCTGGTAAGTCCCCCCAGGCTTGGGCCGTCAGTCATGTTCAATTGCATGTTTTTCACCCTGCCACCCTGTAATTATTCTGGGAGCTCGTATCTTCCTTGCTATAATTTGTACCTTACAACTCACCATTTTATCCCACTCAAATTACTGCATACCTGATCAGCCTTCACAATAAACCTTGACACCGCAAACTCACCAGCTTCAGCCAACATTATTATTTTTATAAACCGGGAGCTCAAACGCATAGTCTTTTTTTGCCCACCAAAAATTATAATTTCCAAAATAATTCCAACTTGCTCCCGTCACTTAACTTTGAAAAAAACACCTTTGGAACCATGTCCAGGTCAAAAAGTCACCTGGTCATTTACAGCTTACGTGACCTATCGTTGCATAGCTCCACAATGAAATCGCCGTAGGCTTCCACTTTGCACATAGGTCAGAGGTTACAGTTCCACGTTCCAAAGACCCAGTAAATTCACCTACTCCTCTTCTTCCATCCGAAGAAACTCTTTGTAAATTTTTCTCCAGTTGTAAATTAGCGAAAGGATTGTTATATATTTTACTTATCGTTTAATTGCATTCAAAAATCTTTTCTCCCGGTATATTTCTCTTTCATTACCCATTTTACAAATCACATAGCATCAAACACGCAATGGCCGAAAAGTTATAATTTTTAGCTCGAGGCCCAAGTCTCCTTTACATTTAAACACGTTTCAAATCTCATCCTGCTCTTTATTGCCTACGTTTCGAGTGATGAGAGATCGGTTATTAAAATCACTGAACGTGCTCATAATTCCAATTAGCGACTTGAATAATATCATTCCTATCCATACACAACACAACAACAACTCATAAGAAGAATCAATAAACTTTTACGGCTGAGAAATTACAAGCTAGATTCATGTCAGAGATAGCAAGTCAACTTGTGGTGAGCTCCTATAAAAATTATCAATACAACTTATATGTTTTCGGCCATAACGCAATTTTAACCGTTCACATACAAAAGGTGCGCCCGTATATGAATAGCCGTTTCGTGCTGGAATGTGCACTGTTAAATCCATTAAAGCTGCGCTGAAAAGGAAGCGATTGTTGTATGTTACACTTTTCAAACGTTCAAAGGATTCTGATACCTTTTTTTAAGGCGAGTCTGGAGATTAAATATCGTTGTTTCGTACGTTAAATAATATATTTTTACATTAAAGTTTATCCGTTAACTTGGCATGTTTCTCACCCCTTTCTGCTTCCTCTCGATTAATTTTTGACAAATTTTTAATTTCTATTTGACAAACACACCTGTTCCTTGCATGATCTCCAACGCAAATTTTTAATTCTTGTATGCACGCAATCACAAACTTATGCTGCTGCTGCCCTTTGACGTTCATGACAAGGTTAATTTCCGGTTTCCTCTCCACTTCTCGGAGTCAGTTTAATTTAATTACGTTCATCACTTGGAGTTGGAGCTCCGCAAAGAAGTGTATGTACCTGTTCCATCGTATTTTCAAAGGAACAATAGTCATAAGATTTCATCCCCGAAATACAATCATCAAGTCTTCTCGGACCTTTTTCTTTTTCAAGTATCAATATTCTGAAATGACTCTGCAAATTGCATTGCCCTCAGCTTCTCCGCCTGATACCATCCAATGCACTTGAACCGCAAAGCGGTTCAAGCTGTCCAACTGGACATGCATCAATTACACGGCAAAAGACTGTCAATTATCTGCCGACAACAGGTAGACGGAACAGTGTTCCTTTCCAAATAAATTTATTTCAACCAATTACAAGTATAGCTTGAATTGTACCTTAAAAATTCGCCAATTTTTCGTATTCCCATAATACCATATATATTCCACCTGTGCTCCTCTTCCACCGGATACACCTGTCAAATTTCAATTTTATTTCAACCTCTCAACAGGTGTTGCTCTTTTTATTTTGCAATCAACATTTTCTTGGCATACAAACCCATTATAGCTCTCTCAGTCAGTCAGCGAGTGCCAAATCACAATATACTATTGCCTCCTTCTAAGGAAAAAATCGATTACAAATCAATTAAACGGAGGACCGTCTTCATTTATACATTCTTCTTGTCATCCTTCTAACTAAAGCAAAAAGAAATTGGACACGGCGAGCTTCTTCAGTTTACTTTGTAGACCGCAAGCAATCTCTTTGAAGATCCTACGAAACCTTCTCAGCTCCCCAATAAACCTTCGAGGTCACTCAATCAATCCTCAAGTTCCTTCTCCTCTTATTTACCGCCAATACATTATAATTGATGTTTTATCCCGTTGTGATTAAACCCGGCTAACTGCATGGGTCCATGTACTTGAATCACGATTCCATCAATCCATCTTGATCGACGCGGTTTGTTTGGTCATTCTTTCAATTTCGCCCATCAATCCAGTCTCTTTTTGGTTCCCAAACTTCGGCGTAATAATACAGAAGCCACTTACGACGACAACGGCCAAATGTGTCAAACAAAACTAAAACAAGCTTTGAGACGTACTTCAGACTTCAGAAAGGCCTCGATCCCAACCTCACGACAGCTTCCGTTCACTCCACTTCGCCTCACCCTGTAATCACGTCTAATGGACATTATTGTTACCGACTGCAATTAATTACGTAAAGTAGCGTCATCTAGCCAATTTGTAATTCCAAACAAGGAAATGTGAATCTCTGTTCCTCGCCACAGACTCTGAATATCCGAAGAATCATTTATTACGTTAAATAAGGAACCAAACGACAGTCGTTAATCATGGCACATGTACCGAAATTTGCAAATTATACACCATTATACACCTGCCCTCATGTTATTATCTGAGAGAATTACGCAATAGAGATAACGCAAGTTATATTCCGAAAGACGGCTGCCGCAGGAGAAGGAGCCGCAGCCGCAGTACTTCGTTATGGGCGTGAGCCGCCGTAAAACTTTATGTATATGTACCCTATGCCCATACTGTTTCATTCGCTAATTTCCAGTAACGGTATCGAACAGCATGTGCTGCCGCTTTCGGCAACCGATCCCGTGTAAACACCCCCTTCATACACCCCCACGGCCGGAACGTTTCGGGCGGGGTCGCGAAGTCGGCAAAGTTCCAAATCATTTCTCCAATAAAGTAACTCGTGTTAGACGAACCACGAAGAACGTCGAACGCCTTGAAGTGTTCGATCAGGTACTCGGTTTGGAAGTCCTCTGTCCATACGAACGACGGTTGAGTATGGAACCCCGCAATGGAGCCTGCGCCGTACTCGGCGATCAGAACAGGCTTCTGGTAGCGTTCGAACCAGGATCGCACTTCGGTCGGGATTTGCAAGTGGATTACTTCGGGTCTTCCAGTGTCGCCGTACCAGGCAAAGTATCTACAAAGTTATATTTCAAAAATCTATTTGGTTTTTCACAACTTCTACAGCTTCAAGCTCACCTGTTGATTGATACCACATCGAGGCCATTCGGTCCCTCGTCCTTAGCAAACCCTTCGCTGAGCACAATGGTCATTGGACGACTTCCAGGATCCAAGCTCTTGGTATACCTCAGTACCTTTTCAAAGTACTTGGTCGAAGTGTTCTGCATCGACTTGGGCTCGTTCCCCAAAGACCACATGACAACACTCGCCCTATTCTTGTCCCTCTGGACCAACTCCTTCATAACCTGCTTATGGTTTCCTAGCAACTCGTCTCCAAACCCCTCCAAGCCGATTGCTGGCGACTCATCAATCACAACAATACCCATCTGGTCCGTCAGGTCCAAGATTTCTTCAGCGTACGGGTAATGCGAAGTCCTATATGAGTTTGCACCGATCCACTTGAGCAGGTTGTGGTCCTTCACCAGCATCACCGGATCCACACCTCGACCTCTGACCGAGTAGTCTTCATGCCTTCCGAACCCTTGGAAGTAGAACCTCTTGTCATTGATAAAAAACCCCGAATTATTCACCGACACCGATCGGATCCCAAACTGAAGTCTGTACACATCTCTCAGTGGTCTATGGACATTGCTCGTCACTTCAACCTCCAAAGTGTACTGGTAGCCCGGCGTTTCGTTCTTCGGATTGAACAGGTATGGCCACCAAAGCCTGGGGTTCTCCAACTTGATGGATCCTGAACAACCCGTTTTGGCTGCAACCTTGGAGCCATTGGCGTTCCGAACAAGTACCTGGCACTTGATACTAGCGTTTGTGTAAATCGAGTTGCCTTCAAGTCCAGTCAGGTACGTGACGTCATACTCAACTGAAGCCAGCGACAGGGAATGGACCCGAGTGTCGATTGAGATGTCATCGATGTAGACTTTGGGCGTAGTGTAGAGGTACACAGGCCGATGGATTCCCGCATAGTGGAAGTAGTCAAAGTTGTACGCCTGAGACTTGAATCCCGCAGGGTACCTCGAAGTGTCGTTTGGGCGGTGCAGCGTTCCTGAAAGTTCCAATATATAGTCTCGTATATATACTTCGAAATCATCGATACTCCCTCTTACCTTGCGGTATCGTTACTCCAGACAGCGTATTGTCCAGCGCTACCGTTACATAATTCTCCTCTCCAGCCTTGACCGCTCTGGTCACATCGCACTTAAACGGCAAGTGACCTCCAGTATGGTTCATAACTGCCACTCCATTAACCCAAACCACCGCCAAATAATTTGCACTTCCAAACCTCAAGAAAATGCGCTCTTGGTTCCACCGGTTCGGAACCCTGAAGCTCCGCCCATACCAAACCCAGCCAATGTGGTCTCGAATACTCGCATCGACTCCAACGTCGTTGAAGCTGCTCGGTACAGGCATCATCTCCGTTCGTCCTGATTCCCGCAATGGATTCAGATGCCAACCTCGCTGGAAGCCTTCGCACAGATCGAAGCTGCCCTTCCCACAATCTGAAGTGTCCAATCTGAAGTCCCAGATGCCGTCCAACGACTTGAGCTCCCTCGTCTCTGATTCTTGCGGGTATAAAATCCCACATTTTGCAAGAGCTAACAGCTCTGCAAATAGCAGCAGGTTTTTTAGTTTCGAAGTCATTTTGGCTCTTCAGAAGTTCAAAGCTAACTGATGGCTCAATCACTGACAAGCTAACTGAGAGCTGAGCAAAGCACCAAAATATTCTGTTATCAATTTTTTTGTTCTGTACTATCGCACTTGGCCGGAAACAATAACATATATGCCAGCCCGCATATTTCCTATACAGCCTTCAACACATCTTGACCGCCCATTTCAAGATCCACTATTATGTCAAAACGCCCGCATTCTTGACCTCAACAGCTCGTCATCATATTACGTCAGTATAAGCTCCAGCCACATTATTTCCCATCATCGAACTCATCCTTACATGTCATTCGATTACAATGTCTTTGAACGACAATGCAACTTATATTCTTAGCCTTGGCTATCTTTGTTGGGCGGATACCGTTAATCTTCCTTGGTCATTTTTGTTTCTTCTTCTTCTTCGTCGAATGTCAGACTGGCTGAGTTGCTGGTTCAGCCCTCGATAAGAAACCGCAGATATCTTTGTCTCTCTCCCTGTTTTTTCCCATTTAACTACACGCTGTAGTCGACAAGTACAAGAACAATTAGCTCTTGTTCAACCATCCCTTTCTTCAACATACAGAAGCTTCAACAATATATTTCTATGATCTCAAATAGAAGCCACTTAGATGGAAACATCCCTCATCTTGCATATATGATCATTGACCATCTCCCGCTGTTCTCAACCCCTTGTCTCCAACCTTAACATCCCATTTAAGCTTTTGGTGAAAGCCTGTATTCTCATCATCCAATCTCGTCATGTAATCTCCTCTTCTTCTCTTACGTAATCATTTTGCATTTTAAATACCTTCTCAAAGTCTTCTTCTTCTTGTAACGTCATCTCCAACTGATATTTTACAGACTCGTAGTCTCCCGCCTATTTCTTATTTATACGCCTTTCTGATTGATATGTCTGTGAGAGAGAAGGGCTTCTGATACCATGTTGACAGCCTCAAACATTCTCCTATTTGTAAGTATCCCCTCTTCCTTGGTCAATTGTAATCTATAACCTCATCTGCAATGTGTAATTAATAGAAATATATGTCAGCTTTGGCACTGCCATAATCGCCCTTGGTTCTTCTATGCAGTGTCATTAAAACACTGGCCTAGAGCTGACAATCTCACAATTTTGCTCATGATGACGCAAGCTTGATAATTTTAGAACAATATTGCTGTACAAAACGTTCTTTCATTACATTGTTGCGAAGCGGATTATCAAACAAGTATAGGCAGGCAGGTATTATTAAGGTTTGTTTCATCAACAAACACAAATTCGGACACCTGCTGAAACCACATGTGTCACATATATAACTCAACTACTTTCGGCCCTTACAACTTTGGCCTTGATTCCAGCTCCTATCTGTCATTAAAACAATCCGGAATTTAATGACTATAAAATATCGTTTCGCTGGACTCATGCAAACACACGCCACAAAAAATCCATCCGAGCTTCTCAAATTTCTCTCAACTCGGCCTTCACTCTAAAGACTTTTGACTACCGGAATACACACCGTATACATAATCACCACCAACAACAACAACTGGACTCGAACCCAGCGTCTTGGCATCAGACCGCTAATAAACGTCAATATCAACTTTTCATTCCAGCTAATGATACTCGCACGTTTCTTATACGAAACTCGTCAGATTTTTCTTATAAACCTAAACTACCTGTGTAGCCGATAATAATAAGCGTCGTCTTTTCATCTCCCTTCTTATCAACTCGTCTGATCGGAATCATCGGAAACGCATGTGGTTTTCATCATCCATCGTAAATATTATGACCAGTCAACAGGAGAACTGGTAGACGTACAACTAACTACTACAACAACAATCTGATGATGATGATGATGAGCTCGATAATTTATAAGTCATGACATGACAGTGTGGATATAGGAGTCAAGTCTCCAGATTTTTTGTTTACTTTCTCGAGCTACTGGATATCATGGAAACGAGTCGGTCCAGTTTCAATACCTTGTGTTATCGATTGAAATCAAATACACACTGCCAAATTGAACTGATATAAAGCCATCTTTTTTTGATACTCTGATCTGATGACAGTCGTCAAATCTGTAGAAGATTCCTCAAGGACTCATTCGTATAGTAGTCTTTGTCCCTCTTAGTGCTGCCGTTTTCCGCTCCTGGAGCTGGAGCGGAGCTGGAGCGGAGCGGAGCGCTCCAGCTCCGCTCCGGCAGG